>JANHMN010000014.1:6338873-6411686 GCA_030674055.1 Rhabdomys pumilio | reverse complement strand
CTCCTTCTCCTTCTCCTTCTCCTTCTCCTTCTCCTTCTCCTTCTCCTCCTCCTCCTCCTCCTTCTCCTTCTCCTTCTCCTTCTCCTTCTCCTTCTTCTTCTCCTGCTCTTCCTCCTCAACTATAAAAGAGTCCACCAGGTGCTCCTCATTTATAGGCTTTGCTGAAACAATTCCCACTGCATGGGAAATATATGGGACTTGTCTGGTCCACTGAGAAAGCTGTCCTTAGAATGCTTCCTGCCCTAAGAAAGGTAGCTACAAAGAGGATAATCTGTTTGATGTTGGAGATTTTAAAGATCAGTAACTCTTTCTGATTGTTATTATATAATCACCAGTTAGATGTTGTCTTTTTTAAAATTATTATTCAACCTACTTGAAATAATATGTTGTTCCATGATGGCTTGTGAATAAAAATTTTCATCATTATAATTTTAGCTTTAATTTTTATCTTGGAGTATATGGTAATAAACCCCTTGCAAAATACAGCAGCATAGAACAGGGGGCGATGGTGCATATGTGTAGACCCAGCACTTGGGAGGTAGAGTCACAGTGTTCAGGAAAATCACTGAAAGTACAAGGACAGTCATTTACACAGTGAGTTCCAGGTCAGCCAGGACTACACAGTGAGACCCTGTCACTGCACAAGGACAAACCACTATAGGAAATAGCAGGATTTATTCTTGAGAGAGAGAAAAAAAACATGAAGTTGAGTGGATAGGGAGGTGGGAGGATCTGGGAAGAGTTGGGAAAAGAAAAATAATATGGTCAAAATATGGTACAAAAAATAAATTTAATAAAAAAATTAAGTTGCAACAAAATGTAACAGATTTAATTATTCTATAATTAATTTTTGTTGCCTGTGAAACTTCAAGGTTTCCTTCTCCTTTTGTGGGCTAGTCTAGCATAGAAATTGTTTTGTAACCCAGTCTTCCCTGTAACGTGTGATCCGAATGGAACATGTGGAAGGTCATTGCCTTCTACAGGTGTGTATCACCATACCAGACCTGAGATTTCAATCTTGAACTACTAAGAGATCAAAGCTTAAATGTGGATGGTGTATCTTTTTTTAATTATTATTATTTTATAAAATACATTTCAGATTTTATCCCCTCACCCCATTCCCCCCACCACCCAGGAACCCCTTATCCCATTCCCCCTCCTGCCTCCACAAGGGTGTGCCCCCACCTACCCCCCACTCTCCCCTCCCCACCCTCTAATTCCTCCCCGATCGGTGATCAGCCTTCATGGGACCAGAAATCTCCTCTCCCACCCATGCCCGACAAGGCCATTCCCCCTTAAGTATACAGCTGAAGTCATGGGTGCCTCCCTTTGTACTCCCAGACTGGTGGTTTAGACCCTGGGAAGCTCTTGTTGGCTGTCACTGTTGATTTCCTCTTGGGGCCACCAACCCTTTCAGCTCCATCAGTCCTCTAACTTCTTCATTGGGAACCCTTGATCAGATCAATGGGTAGCTGCGAGCGTGGATGATGTATCTTAACAAAATGAACCTTGCTAAGAGACACACAAGCTCCAGACACTCAGCCAAACACTAGTGAAATACAGCACTTCTCACATTGCATTCATTAGAACAAGTAACTTAGTCCACCTCATTCCAGAAAGAAAGGGAACTTTAATCCTACTATGTTATGGGGAGCTGACAGAAGGCTGCTATCATCCTTGATAAGAGACTTGTTTACAATAGCCTACAACAGCTGAGCACACTCTGATAGCATCTTGTTTTAGATACCCAGGATTTTCCCTTGGGTGTGTGAGACTTAAAGGTGTGTGACTTAAGGGTGTGACTTAGAGATCAGATTTAGAGACAAGACCTAAGGGCATGATTTAAGGGCATGATTTAAAGGCGTGGCTTAGAAGTGAGACATATAAAAGGTGAGAGGCAGATAGAAGAGTACAGTACAACTTGGAACAGAGAATTAGGTATTAGGCACTTGGCACTTGGAGGAAGAACTTCGAGTTAAACAGTACAACTTGGAGTTAGTTATTAGGCATTAGGTAGCAGGCATTTGGAAGAGAACTTGGAACTAGAAACTTGGAACTTGGAGGCACTAGGGACTAGGAACTAGGGACTAGGAACTCAAGACTTGGAAGAGAGATTGAAGAATAAACGGGATTGAATCACACTCTGTCTGGTCTCCATTCCTGAGTCCATCCTCACTCTCTTTCTTGCTGAACCCTGACCCGTGGACTGGAACAGCTTGGGGCAGTGCAGGCTCTAACAACTTAGCCCCCAAGGCTTTTGGCAGTGTGGGTCCAACATTGACAGAGCGGTCCTCGACATTTTGGCCCCCAAACGTGGGGCAGCTCAGGCTGCAACATTTTTGGCAACTACGTGGGGCAGCTTGGGCCACAACACTATGTGACTGTAAATAGAGTAGAAGATGACCGTAAATTCACTAAGACATAACTTGCACTTGAATCCCTGACTTTTTTTGACACAAGGTCTTAACATAGCTCTGATTGGCCTGAAACTAACTCATTATGTAGACTAGGGGAGGCTTGAACTCACAGAAATTCTCAAGGCTTTGCCTCAAAGGTCCTGAGATTAGAGGCATGAGACATTACACCTAACCTCATACTACTTGATAACAAATAGGAAAATACTTCTTCTCTTCCCAGTTAAAGCTCAAATATGGCTCCAGCATATAATACCATGTAATGTTCATTCCCATCTCAGTTAATTCCCTCTGAAACATGACACAGTCCACCAAGGTGTGCAGGCACAGCAGCTGACCGCCTTTCAGAAGTCAGGAGGTAATATATAAGGGATGCTTTGCTTTCACGAGTGTCTGTTCCCACCATATGCTAAGTTTGACATGCCTAAGTAAAAAAGTTCATGCCCAGAAATTTCAGAAGGGGAACTGAATGGTTCAAGAGAAGTAAAAGTATTCCAGACTTTTCTATCTAGAGGTGTTTATTTATAAAATAATTCCAGGTACATGCCATGGACTGGAGATGAAGCTCAGCAACAGAGCCTTTGCCTCACATGTGCAAGGCTTGGGGTAAATGTCCATCACTACATACATGTGCACACACAAGCGTTTTTAGCACATAATATTTTTACTGATACTCACATAAGGAGATTACAGTTATATATGCATTTTAAATAATTGTGCTGCTTATGCTTGGTCCTTTCTGCTGGGACAGACTCCTAGCTGGTCTGTGCCCAAAAAGACACCATATCCTGACCCATCCTAAAGAATCCTCTGCACTCAGAGCAGTTGCTCTGCAGCTAATCCCACAAAACCCAGAGGAAGCTCTCAGGAGCTCTAACACACCCAGGATCATAGAATTTCAGGATCCCAGAGGCAGCCTGACTCCCAGGAGCTCTTATATCCAGGATCTCAGGATAACAGGATCACAGAGACAGCTGGACTCTGAGGAGCTCTGACATAACCAAGATAACAGGAGAGACAAACTGCAGTCAGAGACAGTGAGGTAACGTAGCACTAGAGATAACCAGATGGTGAAAGGCAAGCAAAAGAACATAAGAAACAGAAATCAAGGTTACCTGGCATCATCAGAACCTAGTTCTCCCAACATAGCAAGCCCTGGACACCCCATCACACTGGAAAAGCAGGATTCAGATTTAAAATCACTTCTCATGATGATGATAGAGGGCTTTAAGAAGGACATACATAACTTCCTTAAAGAAATACAGGAGAACACAGGTAAACAGGTAGAAGCCCTTAAAGAGGAAACATAAAAATCCCTTAAAGAATTACAAGAAAACACAACCAAACAGGTGAAGGAATTAAACAAAACCATCAAGAATATAAAAATGGAAGTAGAAACAATAAAGAAATCACAAAGGGAGACTAGGCTGAAAAGAGAAAACCTAGAAAAGAGATCGGGAGTCATAGGTGCAAGCATCAGCAATGGAATACAAGAGATAGAAGAGAGAATCTCGGATGCAGAAGATACCATGGAAAACATTAACACAACTGTCAAAGAAAATGCAAAATGCAAAAAGCTCCTAACCCAAAACATCCAGGAAATCCAGGACACAATGAGAAGACCAAACCTAAGGATAATAGAAGAGAGTGAAGATTCCCAACTTAAAGGGCCAGTAAAATATCTTGAACAAAACTAGAAGAAAACTTCTCTAACCTAAAAAAAGAGATGTCCATGAACATACAAGAAGCCCATAAAACTACAAATAGACTGGACCAGAAAAGAAATTCCTCCTGTCAAATAATAATAATAAGATCAAATGCACAAAACAAAGAAAGAATATTAAAAGCACTAAGGGGAAAAGGTCAAGTAACATATACAGGCAGACCTATAAAAATTACACCAGACTTCTCACCAGAGACCATAAAAGCCAGAAGATGGACAGATGTCATACAGACCCTAAGAGAACACAAATGCCAGCCCATACTACTGTACCCAGCAAAACACTCAATTAACATGGATGAAGAAACCAAGATATTCCATGACAAAACCAAATTTACACAATATCTTTCCACAAATCCAGTCCTACAAAGGAAATAGATGGAAAACTCCAACACAAGGAGGGAAACTACAACCTAAAAAAAGCAAGAAAGTAATGTTACAACAAACCCCAAAGACGATAGCCACACAAATATAATTCCACCTCAAAAAACAAAAATAACAGGAAGCAACAATCACTTTTCCTTAATCTCTCTTAATATCAATGAACTCAACTCCCCATTAAAAAGACACAGACTAACAGACTGAATCTGTAAACAGGGCCCAGCATTTTACTGCATTCAGAAAATGTACCTTAGTGACAAAGACAGAAACTATCTTAGAGTAAAAGACTGGAACAAATTTTTCCAAGCAAGTGGTCCCAAGAAACAAGTTGGATTTCATTCTAATATTGAATAAAATTGACATTCAACCAAACGTTATTTAAAAAGATACGGAAGGATACTTTATACTCATCAAAAAACAATCTACCAAGATGAACTCTCAATTCTGAACCTCTATGCCCCAAATGCAAGGGCACTCACATTCACAAAAGAAACTTTACTAAAGCTCAAAGCCCACATTGCACCTAACACAATAATAATGGGAGACTTCAACAGCACACTCTCACCAATGGACAGATCAAAAAAACAGAAACTAAACTGAGACACAGTGAAACTAACAGAAGTTATGAATCAAATGGATTTGACAAATATCTTATAGAATATTTCATCCTAAAACAAAAGAATATACCTTCTTCTCAGCACCTTATGGTACCTTCTTCAAAATAGACCAATAGACTATATAATTGGCCACAAAACAGGCCTAAACAGATACAAGAAGACTGAAATAATCCCATGCATCGTATCAAGTCACCACAGACTAAGGCTAGTCTTCAATAACAACAAAAACAATGGAAAGCCCACATACATGTGGAACTTGAACAATGCTCTACTCAATGATGACTTGGTCAAGAAAGAAAGAAAGAAAGAAAGAAAGAAAGAAAGAAAGAAAGAAAGAAAGAAAGAAAGAAAGAAAGAAAAGACTATTTAGAATTTAATGAAAATGAAGGCACATCATATCAAAACTTATGGGACACAATAAAAGCAGTGATAAGAGGAAAACTCATAGCTCTGAATAATTACAAAAAGAAACTGGAGAGAGCATACACTAACAACTTGACAGCACACCTGTAAGCCCTAGAACAAAATGAAACAAATATACCCAAGAGGATTAGACAGCAAGAAATAATCAAACTCAGGGCTGAAACGAACCAAGTAGAAACAAAAAGAACTATACAAATAATCAACAAAACCAGAAGCTGAGTCTTTGAGAAAATCCACAAGATAGATAAACCCTTAGCCAGACTAACCAGAGGGCACAGAGACAGTATCCAAATTAAAATCAGAACTGAAAAGGGAGACATAACAGAAACTGAGGAAATTCAAAAAATCATCAGATCCTACTACAAAAAATATATACTCAACAAAACTAGAATATCTGGATGAAATGGATAATTTTCTAAACAGATTCCAGGTACCAAAGTTAAATCAGGAGCAGATAAACCATTTAAACATTACCATAAGCCCTAAAGAAATAGCACCTTAGCACCTATCATTAAATGTCTCAAAAAAAAAAAAAAAAAGAAAAAAGAAAAAAAGGAAAAAAAAAAAAAAAAGCCAGGACCAGATGGTTTTGGTGAAGAATTCTATCAGACCTTCAAAGAAGACCTGATACCAACTCTTTTTAAACTATTCCACAGACTAGAAAGAAAGGGAACACTACCCAATTCAATCTATGAGGCCACCATTACGCTCATACCTAAATCTCACAAAGACCCAACAAAAAAAAAAAGAGAACTTCAGACCAATCTCCCTTATGAAATCGATGCAAAACTACTTAATAAATTCTCGCATACTGAATCCAAAAACACATCAAAACAATTATCCATCATGATAAAGTAGGCTTTATCCCAGGAATGCAGGGATTGTTTAATATTCGGAAATCCATCAATGTAATCTACTCTATAAACAAACTCAAAGAAAAATAACCATATGATCATCTAGATGCTGAAAAATCATTTGACAAAATTCAACATCCCTTCATGGTAAAAGTCCTGGAAAGATCAGGAATTCAAGGCCTACACCTAAACATACATAGTAAAAGCAATATACAGCAAGTCAGTAGCCAACATCAAACTAAATGGAGAGAAACTTGAAGCAATCCCACTAAGATCAGAGACTAGACAAGGCTGCCCACTTTCATTCTACCTATTCACTATAGTACTGGAAGTCCTACCCAGAGCAATTAGACAACAAAAGGAAGTCAAAGAGATACAAAGAGGAAAGGAAGAAGTCAAAATATCACTATTTACAGATGATATAATAGTATACTTAAGCTCCCAGATCTGAGGCCTGGTGCAGACCCACGCCCAGTCCACTGCTCCTTTCTGGACACCAGACTCCTCCCGAGACATCATAGAGGGTTCACTGAACCCAGGGCTGTAGGTAAGAAGACCTAAACACTTCCGTACGCCCATAGCTGGGTGCAGGGAGTGCTCAGATTCCAGCAGAAACCCAAACCCGACCCTGCTGAGTGGCGCTCCCCTTCTGCCCCTCTCTGGGATCTGAGGCCTGGTGCAGACCCGTGCCAGGTCCACTCCTGTGAGGACACCAGACTACCCCCGAGACAACCTAGAGGGTCCACTGAACCCAGAGTGGTAGAGGGTCCACCGAACCCAGAGCGGCAGAGGAACAACTGAACTCAAAGCGACAGACAACATATCCCAAGACATCCTAGAGGAACCACTGCACTCAGAGCAGTGGACACCTTATCCTGAGACATCCTAGAGGAGACATTGCACCCAGAACAGCAGACACCTAGCTGGTCTGCTACCTTGAAGGCACAATATCCTGAGGCATCCTAGAGATACCACTGTACTCACAGCAGTTGAAGAAGATCACAGAGACATCTGGACCCCAAGGAGATCAGACACAAGCAAGATAACTGGAAAGGCAGCCTTCAGTCAGAGACAGCGAGTACAGGTAGCACTAGAGTTAATCAGATGGTGAAAGGCAATCACAAGAATGTAAGCAACAGAATCCAAAGTTACATGGCATCATCAGAACCCCCATCATAGCAAGCCCTGAACACCCCATCACACCAGAAAAGCAGGATTCAGAATTAAAATCACTTCTCATGATGATGATAGAGGACTTTAAGAAGGACATAAATAACACTCTCAAAGAATTTAAGGAAAACACTGGCAGACAGAAGCCCTTAAAGAGGAAACACAAAAATCCTTTAATGAATTGCAAGAAAACACAACCAAACAGGTGAAGGAATTAAACAAAACCATCCAAGATCTAAAAATGGAACTAGAAACAATAAAGAAATCACAAAGGGAGACTACCCTGGAGATAGAAAACCTGAGAAAAAGATCAGGAGTCATAGACACAAGTATCACCAACAGAATACAAGAGATAGAAGAGAGAATCTCATGTGCAGAAGATACCATGGAAAACATTGACACAACTGTCAAAGAAAATGCAAAACACAAAAAGCTCCTAATCCAACACATCCAGGAAATCCAGGACACAGTGAGAAGGCCAAACTTAAGGATAATAGGTATAGATGAGGGTGAAGACTCCCAAGTTAAAGGGCCAGTAACTATCTTCAACAAAATTACAGAGGAAAACTTCCCTAACCTAAAGAAAGAGATGTCCTTGAATATACAAGAAGCCTACAAAACCCCAAACAGACTAGACCAGAAAAGAAATACCTCCTGTCACATAATAATCAAAACATCAAATATACAAAATGAAAAAAAAAATACTAAAAGCAGTAAGGGAAAAAGGTAAAGTAAAATATAAAGGCAGGCCTATAAGAATTACACCAGATTTCTCACCAGAGACTATAAAAGCCAGAAGATCCTGGACTGATATCATACAGACTCTAAGAGAACACAAACGCCAGTCCAGACTACTATACCCAACAAAACTCTCAATCAATATTGATGGAGAAACCAAAATATTCCATGACAAAACCAAATTTACACAATATCTTACCACAAATCCAGCACTTCAAAGGAAAATTAGTGGAAAACTCCAACACAAGGAGGAAACTACAACCTAGAAAACACAAGAAAGTAATCTTCCAACAACCCTAAAAGAAGGTAGCTATACAAACATAACTCCAATTCCAATAACAAAAATAACAGGAAACAACACTCATTTTGTCCTTAATATCTCTTAATATCAATGGACTCAATTCTCCAATAAAAAGACATAGACTATCAGACTGGAAACATAAACAGGACCCAGAATTTTGCTGCATACAGGAAATGCACTTCTGTGAAAAAGACAGACACTACCTCAGAGTAAAAGGATGGAAAACAATCTTCCAAGCAAATGGTCCCAAGAAACAAGCTGGAGTAGCTATTCTAATATCAAATAAAATAGTTTTTCAACCAAAAGTAATCAACAAAAGGTAAAGAAGGACTTCATATTCATCAAAGGAAAAATGTACCAAGAGGAACTCAAAATTCTGAACATCTATGCCCCAAATGCAAGGGCACCCACATACATAAAAGAAACTTTACTAAAGCTTAAAGCATACATTGCACCTCACACAATAATAGTGGGAGATTTCAACACCCCACTCTCAGCTGTGGACAGATCATGGAAACAGAAACTAAATCGAGACACAATGAAACTAACAGAAGTCATGAACCAATTGGACTTAACTGACATCTATAGAACATTTCATCCTAAAACAAAAGAATATACCTTTTTCTCAGCACCTCATGGTACCTTCTCCAAAATAGACCATATAATTTGTCACAAAACAGGCCTCAACAGATACAAAAAGATTGAAATAATCCCTTGTACCCTATAAGATCACCATGGACAAAGACTCGTCTTTGATATGGACAAAAACAATGGAAAGTCCACATACACGTGGAAACTGAACAATGCTCTACTCAATGATAACTTAGTCAAGGAAGAAATAAAGAAAGAAATTAAAGACTTTTTAGAATTTAATGAAAATGAGGGCACATCATATCAAAACTTGTGATACTCCATGAAAGCAGTACTAAGAGGAAAATTCATAGCTCTAAGTACCTACAAAAAGAAACTGGAGAGAGCATACACTAACAACTTGACAGCACACCTGAAAGCATTAGAACAAAAAGAAGCTAATATACCCAAGAGGAGTAGACGGCAGGAAATAATCAAACTCAGGGCTGAAATCAACCAAGTTGAAACAGAAAGAACTATACAAAATATCAACAAAACCAGGATCTGGTTCTGTGGGGCCTGTCTCCAGCTGGGTCCCACAAAGTCTCCGGTTCGGCAGGAGATAGGATGTAGCCGGCCGCCTTCTCTGTCTCTGTAGCTGCCCCTGCGCACGGTTGGTCCAAGGCAGAGCGCCAGTGGGGAAGGTCTGCTTCTGCCTGCCCGGGAGACCCAGCGGGTTCTGAAGTGTTACAGCTCTTTGCTAAGCCGGGAAGTGCTAGCTAGGTAGCAGGGAAAGAGAGTAGATCTCTTGCCCAGTGTTAACAGCTCTGGAGCCGGCTAGCAGGCGAAGAGGGTAGAGTCCGAGACAGAAGTTCTCCAACAACAGGATGGTTCTTGCGCGCTTTATTTCTCAATTAAGCTCAATATATACAGTTTGGGATGGATGACGGTTTTAGCAGCAGGTAATCCCATTGGCTTAGTCTGAGGTTTTGGGGATGCCTCATATGCATGTGGGGAGAGCCTGGGGCACTATTCCTACGTGACCCAATGGTCGTAGACCTCCCAACCTCTCTCTGCGGGAGGGGCTGTGAAGTGCGGAAGCTGGGAGAGACAGGGGGCCAGGAACAGAGCTGAACGCCTGCCGTCCCAAAAGGGACTCCAGGGTTCAGAAGCTCGTTCGACTGGGCACCTGGTTGTCTCTCATAGCTCAGCACCCCACATGGTTCTTTGAGAAAATCAACAAGATAGACAAGCCCTTAGCCAGACTAACCAAAGGGCGCAGAGACAGTACTCAAATTAATAAAATCAGAACTGAAAAGGGAGACATAACAACAGAAACAGAGGAAATTTTAAAAATCCTCAGATCCTACTACAAAGACATATATTCAACAAAATTGGAAAATCTGGATGAAATGGACAATTTTCTAACCAAAGTTAAACAAAGAGCAGATAAACCATTTAAACAGCCACATAACCCCCAAAGAAATCATTAAACCCCCAAAGGAGCAGTCATTAAAAATCTCCCCACCAAAAACAGTCCGGGGCCAGATGGCTTTAGTGCAAAATTCTATCAGACCTTCCAGGAAGACCTAATACCAATTCTCTTCAAACTATTCCACAGACTAGAAACAGAAGGAACAATACCCAATTCGTTCTATGAAGCTACAATTACCCTCATACCTAAGCCTCACAAAGACCCAACAAAGAAAGAGAACTACATACAGACCAATCTCTCTTATGAATATTGATGCAAAAAACTCAATAAAAACCTCGCAAACTGAATCCAACAACACATCAAAACAATTATCCATCATGATCAAGTAGGCTTTACCCCAGGAATGTAGAGATGGTTCAATATTCGGAAATCCATCAATATAATCCACTACATAAATAAACTCAAAGAAAAAAAATCACATGGTCATCTCACTAGATGCTGAGAAAGCATTTGACAAAATTCAACATCCCTTCATGTTAAAAGTCTTGGAAAGATCAGGAATTCAAGGTCCATACCTAAACATAGTAAAAGCAATATACAACAAGCCAGTAGCCAACATCAAATTAAGTGAAGAGAAACTTGAAGAAATCCCACTAAGATCAGGGCCTAGACAAGGCTGACCACTTTCACCCTACCTATTCAATATAGTACTGAAAGTCCTGGCTAGAGTGATTAGACAACAAAAGGAAGTCAAAGGGATACAAATAGGAAAGGAAGAAGTCAAAACTTCACTATTTGCAGATGATATGATAGTATACTTAAGTGACCCTAAAACTTCCGCCAGAGAACTCCTAAACCTGATAAACAACTTCAGTAAAGTGGCTGGATATAAAATCAACTCAAACAAATCAGTAGCCTTCCTATACTCAAAAGATAAACAGGCTGAGAAAGAAATTAGGGAAATGACACCCTTCACAATAGTTACAAACAATATAAAATATCTTGGAGTGAACCTAACCAAGCAAGTGAAAGATCTGTATGACAAGAACTTCAAGTCTCTGAAGAAAGAAATCGAAGAAGATCTCAGAAGATGGAAAGATCTCCTATACTCCTGGATTGGCAGGATTAATTTAGTAAAAATGGCCATCTTGCCAAAAGCAATCTATAGATTCAATGCAATCCCCATCAAAATCCCAAATCAATTTTTCATAGAGATAGAAAGAGCAATTTGCAAATTTATTTGGAACAAAAATCCCGGGATAGTGAGAACTATTCTCAACAATAAAAGAACTTCTTGGGGAATCACCATCCCTGACCTCAAACTGAACTACAGGGCAATAGTAATAAAAACTGCACAGTACTGGTACAGAGGCAGGCAGGAAGATCAGTGGAATAGAATCGAAGATTCAGAAAGGAGCCCACACACCTATGATCACTTGATCTTTAACAAAGGAGCTAAAACCATCCAGTGGGAAAAGGACAGCATTTTCAGCAAACGGTGCTGGTTCAACTGGAGGTCAACGTGTAGAAGGGTGCAAATCAATCCATTCTTATCTTCTTATACAAAGCTCAAATCCAAGTGGTTAAAAGACCTTCACTTAAAACCAGATACACTGAAACTAATAGAAGAGAAGGTGGGGAAGACCCTCGAATACCTAGGCACCTGGGAAAAGTTCCTGAACAGAACACCAATGGTGTGTGCTCTATGATCAAGAATTGACAAACGGGACTTCATCAAATTGCAAAGCTTCTGTAAGGCAAAGGACATTGTCAATAAGACAAAACGGCAACCAACAGATTGGGAAAAGATCTTAACCAATTCTACATCCAATAGAGGGCTAATATTCAATATATACAAAGAACTCAAGAAATTATACTCCAGACAACCAAATAACCCTATTAAAAAATGGGGTACAGAGCTAAACAAAGAATTCTCAACAGAGGAAACTCGAATGGCCAAGAAGCACCTTAAGAAATGCTCAACATCCTTAGTCACCAGGGAGATTCAAATCAAAACAACCCTGAGATATAACCTCACACCACTCAGAATGGCTAAGATCAAAAACTCAGGTGATAGTAGATGCTGGTGAGGATGTGGAGAAAGAGGAACACTCCTCCATTGTTGGTGGGATTGCAAGCTGGTACAACCATTCTGGAAATCAGTCTGGCAGTTCCTCAGAAAACTGGACATAGCATTACCTGAGGATCCAGCTATACCACTCCTGGGCATATACCCAGAAGATGCTCCAACATATAACAAGGACATATGCTCCATTATGTTCATAGCAGCCTTATTTATAATAGCCAGAAGCTGGAAAGAACCAAGATGTCCCTAAACAGAGGAATGGATACAAAAAATGTGGTACATTTACACAATGGAGTATTACTCAGCTATTAAAAATAATGAATTTGAGAAATTTTTAGGTAAATGGATGGAACTAGAAATTATCATCCTGAGTGAGTTAACCCAATCACAAAAGAACACATATGGTATTTACTCACTGATAAGTGGATGTTAGCCCAAAAGCTTGGAATAGCGAAGACTCAACTCACAAACCTCATGAAGCTCATGAAGAAGGGAGAATAAGAGGGGATGCCTCAGTTCTACTTAGAACGAGTAACAAAAATACTCAAGGGAACAAATATGGAAACAAAACATGGGACAGAAACTGAAGGAGGGGCCATCTGGAGACCATTCCACATGGGTATCCATCCCATGTACAGTCACCTAAGCTAGACACTGATGTGGATGGCTTGAAGTGCACGCTGACAAGAACATGATATAGCTGTCTCCTTAGAGGTCTGCCAGAGACTAACACATTCAGAGGACGATGCTCACAGTTAACCACTGATATGATCAAGGATTTCCCAATGGAGAAGTTAGAAAAAAGACTGAAAAAGCAGAAAGGGTCTGTGACTCCATGAGGAGAGCAACAATATCAATCAAACAGAGCTCCCCAGGGTCTAAACCACCAGCCTGGGAGCACATAGGGAGGGACCCATTACTCCAGATGTATATGTAGGGGAGGATGGCCTTGTCGGGCATAGGTGGGAGAAGAGATTCTTGGTCCCATGAAAAACGAACACAGAGTGTGGGGGGGAACATGAGGGTGGGGAGGAGGTAGTGGGGGGCCGGGGGTAGGTGGGGGCACAGCCTCATAGAATCATGAGGAGGGGGGATGGAACAGGAGGTTTCTGGGTCGTGGAAGGAAGTGGGGTAAGGGGATAAAATCTGAAATGTAAATATAATACCCAATTAAAAAAAAATAGTATACTTAAGAGACCCCAAAGCTTCCACCAGAGAACTCCTAACCCTGATAAACAACTTCAGCAAAGTGGCTGGATATAAAATCAACTCAAACAAAGCAGTAGCCTTCCTCTACTCCAAGGATAAACAGCCTGAGAAAGAAATTAGGGAAATGACACCCTTCAAAATAGTCACAAACAATATAAAATACCTTGGTGTGGATCTAACCAAGCAAGTGAAAGATCTGTATGATCTTCAAGTCTCTGAAGAAAAAAACTGAAGATCTCAGAAGACGGAAAGATCTCCATGCTCCTGGATTGGCAGGATTACTATAGTAAAAATGGCCATCTTGCCAAAAGCAATCTACAGATTCAATGCAATCCCCATCAAAATTCCAACTCAATTCTTTATAGAGACAGAAAGAGCAATTTGCAAATTCATTTGGAATAACAAAAAACCTAGGATAGTGAAAACTATTCTCAACAATTGAAGAACTTCTGGGGGAATCACAGTTCCTGACCCTGAAGCTGTACTACAAAGCAATAGTGGTTTAAAAAAAAAGTACATGGCACATGGCATTGGTACAGAGACAGGCAGGAAGATCAATGGAATTGGCTGAAGACCCAGAAATGTACCCACACACCTATTGTCACTCAAATACTTGGGCACAGAGGAAAACTTTCTGAAGAGAACACAAATGGCTCTAAGATCAAGAATTGACAAATGGGAACTCATAAAGTTGCAAAGCTTCTGTAAGACAAAGGACACTGTCAATAGGACAAAACGGCAACCAACAGATTCGGAAAAGATCTTTACCAATCCTACATCCAACAGAGGGCTAAAATCAATATATACAAAGAACTCAAGAAATTATACTCCAGACAACCAAATAACCCTATTAAAAATGGGGTACAGAGCTAAACAAAGAATTCTCAACTGAGGAAACTCAAATGGCAGAGAAGCACCTAAAGAAATGTTCAGGGCTGGAGAGATGGCTTGGTGGTTAAGAGCACTGACTGCTCTTCCAGAGGTCCTGAGTTCAATTCCCAGCAACCACATGGTGGCTCACAACCATCTGTAATGGGAACTGATGCCCTGTTCTGGTGTGTCTGAAGACAGCGACAGTGTACTCAGATACATAAAATAAATAAATCTTAAAAAAAAAAGAAAGAAAGAAAGAAAGAAAGAAAGAAAGAAAGAAAGAAAAGAAAAGAAAGGAATGTTCAACATCTAGTCATCAGGGAAATGCAAATGAAAACAACCCTGAGATACCACCTCACACCAGTCAGAATGGCTAAGGTCAAAAACTCAGGTGATAGTAGATGCTGGCGAGGATGAGGAGAAAGAGGAACACTCCTCCGTTGTTGGTGGGATCATAAGCTGGTACAAGCACTCTGGAAATCAGTCTAGCAGTTCCTCGGAATATTGGACATAGTATTACCTGAGGACCCAGATATAACACTCCTAGGTATACACCCAAAAGATGTTCCAACATATAAAAATGACACACGTTCCACGATGTTCATAGCAGCCTTATCTATAATAGCCAGAAACTGGAAAGAACCCAGATGTTCTTCAACAGAGAAATAAATACAGAATATGTGGTACATTTACACAATGGAGTACTACTCAGATATTAAAAACAATGACTTCATGAAATTTCTAGGCAAATGGATGGAACTAGAAAATATCATCCTGAGTGAGGTAACCCAGTCACAAAAGAACACACGGTATGCACTCACTGATAAGTGGATATTAGCCCAAAAGCTCTCAATACCCAAGCTCACAGACCACATGAAGCTCAAGAAGAAGAAAGACCAAAGTGTGGGTGCTTCGGTCCTTCTTAGAAGAGGAAACAAAATACTCATGGGAGCAAATATGGAGACAAAGTGTAGAACAGAAACTGAAGGAGGGGCCGTCTGGAGACTGCTTTACATGGGTATCCATCCCATGTTCAGCCACCAAAGGCGAACACTGTTTTGGATGCCAGGAAGTGCATGCTAACAGGAGCCTGATATAGCTGTCTCCTGAGAGGCTCCTCCAGAGTCTGACATATACAGAGGCAGATGCTCACAGCTAACCATTGAACTGCTCATGGAGTCCCCAATGGAGGAGCTTAGAGAAAGGACTGAAAGATCTGAAGAGGTTTGTGGCCCTATGGGGAGAGCAACAATACCAACCAACCAGAGCTCCCAGGGTCTAAACAACCAACCTGGGAACACACATGGAGGGACCCATGGCTCCAGCTGTATATGTAGTGGAGAATTGCCTTGTTGGGCATCAGTGGAAGAGGTCCTTGGTCCAGTGAAGGCTCAATGCCCCAGGGTGGGGGAATTTGAAGGCAGGGAGTGGGGAGTGGGTGGGTGGGGGTATCCCCTGATAGAAGCAGGAGGAGGGGGGATGGGATAGGAGGTTTCTGGGTGCGGGCAGAAATGGGGGAAGGGGATAACATCTGAAATGTAAATAAAATATTCAATAAAATCTTAATAAATAAATAAATAAATAATTGTGCAGAGGCTTCAGTGGTTGTTCTCTCAGAAGAATTGAATTTGATTCCTAAAATCCACATAGCAACTTCTAAATGTCCATAACTCTGGAATTGACACCCATTGTCCTGACTTCTGTAGGCACAGGCATAAATGTGGTACACATATATACATGCAGGCAAAGCACCACACACATAAGTGTGTTTATTAAAAAATGATACAAAGAAAAGATTCATGTGTCAATTTGTATAAATATTTAAGAATTTATAAATAGTAATTTAGTTAAAAAGATCTAATATGTACCCCCCAAAACACTAACATTTTTAGCATTCTTTTTTTAATGATTTATTTTGAATTATGGGTATATGGGTAGGGTGTGCTTACAGATGCTAGAAGAGGATGTTGGAGCCACTGGAATTGGAGATACAGGCATTGTAAGCTACCCAACTTAGGTAACGAGAATCAAACCCAGGTTTTCTGTAAAAGTAGTACTTTTAATCACTGATCCATCTATCCAGTCTCCGTCTTTTGTATTCTTTAATTCAAGTTGCTCACTTGTAAAACATACTAGGTCGGGAACTTTTTCTTCTTTGTCTCTGCATCAACAGAGTCAAAACTGTGAGTGCACATATACAGTATGGCCTGCTGGGAATGTGCTAAGCGCTCTTTGAAAGAAAGAGTGCTTTCAAATACAATCATTTCTATCAGAAGCCAAATCTATTACTTGTTGCCATGATGGTGGGCCTCGATACTTAGCTGACTTGTTTCTACACAGAGGGATACAGAAGCTTAGCAGGATCCCCTTTCTGAGAAGCAGGAGTTTGGAAGACACAAATTGGCTTTTCATTCCAATTCCACAGAAACCTTATTCTGGGATTTTATTCTGGATTCAGTGGTTTATTTGATGATCTTGAAGCAAGAAGAAATCTGCTCCACAGGCAGCACGATCATGTTCTCTGAAAGCCTGGATAGAACACAGATGCCTGTGAACAACTGTAGGTGACCTAAACATGTGAGCACATGCATGTATATCCTACAAGCCACAGTGACATATTACATTTTCTGTCACAGTAACAATTTCCTATATGCTTCAAGTTACCTCATCCAAAATGTACTTTTTCCCATTCGTACGCCCCACTCCAAAGTGGCCTCTCACAGATCCTCTGGCTTTTCTGGCTCCCTTTTCCCTAACAGCCCAAACAGAGTACGCATGCCATAGTTTACTATAGAGCTTCTATGTCCCAGTTCCTAAATTAAGGCCTTTCACAAGGCTTTTAATAATATGGTCCATGCTCCTGGAATTATAGGCAAAGTTAAAAATCATCCTCCTTTGCCTTTCAACAAAATTCAGTTCTCGCCTCAAACAGGGTGTGTGTAAATTCTATTAATGTTAATGGAGGCAAAGCTCCTTCTTTTGGAGTGGAGTGTGTCTCTAAATCACACTTTAATCTTTAGCTACATAAATCTGGCCTGTGTTCAAATGATACATGTGCCTCTGAAATGCACCGGATGTCTGTTTTTTTTTCCTCTGTGTATATTAAAACTTATTCATGTCTCTTTAGCAGCTATTACAACATTTTAGCCAACAAATTTTCTTCATATTGTTATACATCTGTTGAGTTTAAACTGAACACTACATGTGGCCATAAATATCCTCGACTTCTTGTAATGCAATTATAAAATAAATCTGATGCCTGAGTAGGTTATACTTGTTTTAAATGATAGAGATTTACTGCTGTTTCCTGCCTGGGTAAACATATATAGTAAGAAAAACCTGTAATGCAAAAAGATAGAGAGAGAAAGAAATAACAGTGACCTGGTAGCTTGTTTCTATGTGAATCATGATTATATAATAAATTTTATATAATAAAAATGCACTGTAATGCATGCATCATGCAGCTAAATAAGTTCATACTTGCCTTTTTGTATACCAAAATAAGATTCACCAATCATTTAACTTGTTTAAAAAATTGGCTAGCTAAATAACTATTTTTACATAATCCTAAGCGATGCTTTCTGAAAGTATGCATATCTACTTTTTCTCAAGGCCCCACAGCTTCCCCTCCTCACCTTTCATTCTTTGTCACTTGCCCATAGTTAATAAAAAAAATTAGTGAAATGCATAGACTAAGGATGACAAATTCTCTGAGGCGAGAATTAGTACATGTGCTATGTTAGCGGCCTCTGCTATTGGAGCCCCATCCCAGTAGAGCACAGGCTCGTCGATTAAAGGTAACTCAACTTCATTGTGTTTGGAACTATACATATTCTGTGAAGGCTAAATTCAAAGGTTCTGCTTTTCATCTCCCTCTCTTGGGAAAACAGTGCAGAGTTTTTCATATGTTTTCATATGTTCAGGCAGCTCAAGGAGAAAGACCCCACTGTGCATCCACAGACTCTATCCATTTTTTTCTTTAATTGGTTATTGTATTCATTTACATTTCAAATGATATACCCCTTCCCAGTTTCCCCTCCACAAACCTCCTCTCCTGTACCTTCTTCCCCCTGCCTCTATGAGGGTGCTGCCCCACTCACCCACCCATTCCTGCCTCACCGCCCTGACATTGCCCTACACTGCCTGCATCGAGTCTTCACAGGACTAAGGGACTCTCCTCCCATTGATGTCTGATAAGGCCATCCTCTGCTACATATGTGGCTGGAGCCATGGATTACTCCAAGTGTAATATTTGGTTAGTGGTTTAGTCCCTGGGAGCTCTGGGGAGTCTGGTTGGTTGATAAAGCTGTTCTTCCTATGGGTTGTAAACCCCTTCAGCTCCTTCAGTCCATCCCCTAACTCCTCGATTGGTGCTCAGTCTGATGGTTGGCTGCAAGCATCTGAATCTGCATCTGCATCTGCATCTGCATCTGCATCTGCATCTGCATCTGCATCTGCATCTGCATCTGCATCTGCATCTGCATTGGACAAGCTCTGGCAGTGCCTCTCAGGAATCAGCTATATTAGGCTCCTGTCAGCAAGCACTTATTGGCATCAGCAATAGTGACTGGGTTTGGTGTCTGCATGTGGGATGGATCCCTAGGTGGGACAGTCTTTGGATGGCCTTTCCTTCAGTCTCTGCTCCACTCTTTGTCCCTGTGTTTCCTTTAAACAGGAGCAATTCTGGGTTAATATTTTGGAGATGGGTGGGTGGCCCCATCCTTCAATCTGGGGCCTTGCCTAACCTCTGGATATGGTCTCTACACGTTCTCTCTCCCCTTTGTTGGGTATTTCAGCTAATGTCATCTCTTTTAGGTCCTGGGAACCTCTTGCTTTCCTGGCATCTGAGACGTTCGGTGGCTAACCCCAGTTCCCTATCCCCCATTGCTACATACCTCTGTTCAATTTCCTGACCCTCTGCACATCTCCCCTGTCTCCTCCCACACCTGATCCTGTCCCCCCTTTTCTCCTCTCACTCCTCTTATCCTCCTAAGTCCCTCCCACCCTCTACCTCTCCTGATTATTTAGTTCCCCCTTCTAAGTAGTACTGAAGCACCCACACTTTGTCTTCCTTCTTCTTGAGCTTCATATTGTCTGTAAGCTGTATCATGAATATTCTGAGCTTTTTTCCTAATATCCACTTATCAGTGAATATGCACCATGTGTGTTCTTTTGCGATTGGGTGACTTCACTCAGGATATTTTCTAGTTTCATCCATTTGCCTAAGAATTTCATAAATTCATTGTTTTTAATCGCTGAGTAGTACTCCATTGTGTAAATGTACCACATTTTCTGTATCCATTCCTCTGTTGAAGGACATCTGGGTTCTTTTCAGCTCCTGGCTATTATAAATAAGGTTGCTATGACCATAGTAGAGCATGTGTCCTTGTTAAATATTGGAGCATCTTCTGGGTATATGCCCAGGAGGATATCTAATTTTCTGAGGAACCGCCAGACTGATTTCCAGAATGGTTGTACCAGCTTGCAATCCCACCAGCAATGGAGGAGTGTTCCTCTTTCTCCACATCCTTGCCAGGATCTGCTGTCACCTGAGTTTTTTATCTTAGCCATTCTGACTGGTGTGAGGTCGAATCTCAGGGTTGTTTTGATTTGCATTTCCCTGATGACTAAGGATGTTGAGCATTTCTTAAGGTGCTTCTCAGCCATTCAATATTCCTCAGTTGAGAATTCTTTGTTTAGCTCTGTACCCTATTTTTAAATAGGGTTATTTGGTTGTCTGGAGACTAATTTCTTGAGTTCTTTGTATATATTGGATATTAGCCCTCTATCTGATGGAGGGTTGGCAAAGGACACTGTCATCAGGATAAAACGGCAACATATTGGGAAAAGATCTTTACCAATTCTACATTGGATAGAGAGCTAATATCCAATACGTACAGAGAACTCAAGAAGTTAGATGCAAGAGAACCAAATAACCCTATTAAAAATGGGGTACAGAGCTAAACACAGAATTATCAACAGAGGACTCTACCCATTCTTGCAGCCCCTGCTATTCTCCACTGCTCTACAGGAGCAAAGGTCTCTGAGGAGACATGCCCCCTGGCTCCATCCTTCCAGGAACTTGTGATACCTCAGATCCACCCACCTGGCTAGATCCCTCAGCCATCGTCTGTCTTCCATGAACAAGCCAGATGTCCTTGGATTTTGTCCAGTTCCCACACTGACTTGAGGGCCAGTGCTAAGCGCACCTTCCGGGCATCCAGCGCTCCTCTCCTCAGGCTGGCCTGTAACACTCCTCTTAAATCAGAGAACTGGGGAATTAATGTCTGAGCCTTCCCCTTTTCCCTCTTCTCTGCCCAGTGAGGAGACTTTTTACCTTTTCTGCTACTGACCAGAACTGTCTCTATGATATATGTCTTCTTCCCTTACCATACCTCGTGGCCTTCTCCCGGATTCCTTTCTGACATAGTCATGATTTTGTCCTAGATGGATAAGAAAGGTTGTTCAGAGGGACTTGAAACCCTGTGTAATTTCAAAGAGCGAAATACAATTCGGATCAAACAAACAGAACAATTGTATCACTTCTCCCAGCTGCTAAAAGAATACCACTGTGACCATGAGAGAAGGCATGTTGAGGGAGGGCACTACAGCTCCACGGGAAGTGTTGCTGTTGCTGTCTCTGTGTTTTAATTAATGTATGCTACACATGCAAAGTATTGTATTTCATTGTCACATAATAATAATAAACAAAAACTGAAGTCTTACTATGTAGCTCTGGTTGGCCCTGAATTCACTATGTAGAACAGGCTAGCCTTTGGTGATCTGCCTGCCCCAGCATCATTAAGTGCTGAGGTTAAGGCATGCACCACCACACCTGGCCTATGACACTTCCATACACATTGATAATGTGTAGAAGATTTTACTTTTATCACATTCTCTCCTCTGCCTTCCCCACCCCATCAGTCCCTTTCCTCTTCCCCAACACCTCTTTGCTTTCCTGTCTTTCTTCACTCCAGAGTGCACATGTAACAGAAGACAGATGCCTGTCTTGCTGGATCTGGTTTATGTCATTGAACCTGATAAACACCAATTTGAACAATTTTCCTGAATATAATATGCTTTTGTGCTTTATGATTGAATAATTCTTACATATATTTTATTAATTAAAATACTGATGTATCATTCTAAAGCCAAGAAAAAAAGCCAGGTTCAGAACTAAGTCTCTTAGTTAGGAGAGATGACAGAGGTTCTGGTTAGTCAACAAAATGACGGACTGGGTATTAGGACTATCTTGGACCTTACTGACACAAATTGGTACAGTTATGCTCTAACTGTATTTTGAGAGAAACGTTTTATTTTAACAGGAAGGGTGATATGTAAGAGGAGCTAAGGTGGGAGGAGTAAGGAGAGGAAGAGGAGGAGTAAGAAGAGGAAGAGAAGGAGTAAGAAGAAAAGGAGGAGAAGAAGAGGAGCTAGGAGACTAGGAGTGGGGGGGGGAAAGGACATGGAGTCAGATGTTTGCATGTCTCTGCCAGTCAAAGATAGTTGATATATCTAGGTTGGGTATTGGGCTACACTTCTGATTGTATGGGCATCTTGTTATTGAGCATTACCAAACTTATAAAGCCTTTGATTAACATTAAAAAAAATTGTATAAAAGCAAAAAAGAGAAGGGGGAATGGAATAGGGGTTTTCTAGGGAGGGGAAATGGGGAAAGGGGATGGCATCTGAAATATAAATAAAATATCCAATAAAAAATAAATTTAAAAATATATTAAAATTAAATAAATAAAATATTAATGTATATTTTATATCTATTAACACTAGGATAGTTTGGCTATTGTGCATAGTGTTGCAGACTACATGAGTACTCGGGTATCTCTAATATTTGCTTACTTAGATTCCATCAAGGACATGAAGAAGGGGTCAGCCTCCATGCTGTGTCTAAGGGAAAACCATGCTGGCACAATTAAAAAGCCTCAGTGGATTAATTAGGAGATAATGTTAGAATCTCAGCAATTACAGAACTAAAATAAACAAAAGAACCATACTCTATTCTTTCACTGTAAATTCTCACTATGAATGATGGCCAGTCACCCTTTCAACTACAACACATATGCATGCATGCATGTGTATGCACAAACACACACAGGACTGTATCTTCCTATGTTATTAAGCTTATTTAAATCGATATTAGACGTTTACATTTTGTGATGTTCGTTACAGTCAAGCAACACATAGAACGTTATTTCTCGCGAGTCTCCATCCCCGGAGGTAGTCCTGTTTTTATTCTTGCCTAGCTCTTTTTAACCATTGTCATCGTTCTAACCTTAAGCTCTCGGAAAATTATGAAATCTCCAGTCGATCTTGCCAAAGGCCAGAAGCAACTGGAAGTTTGTTAATTCCCTCACTTTTTACTCACATCATACAGTCTAGTAATTTCGTTTATTCAAGTAACTTCTGTCAGAGCCTTCAGACCTTCTCCAGTTTGGACAAGTTACTCTCTATGCCTAAAGCACTGTCTTGTATCTTACTCAAACACTATGGAAAGTTTGGCTTGGCTTGGCTTGGCTTGGCATTGGATTAGAGTCTTCTGAACAGGCATGGTGCTACTCAACTATGATGCTGGCACTGAGGAGGCTCAAGCAGGTAGATAGTGAGGTCAAGGCCAACTGGGGAAACACAGCAAGACCCTTTCAAAAAATATATTCTTTCACAGACTCTACAACTTTGCAATATGTGTGCTGGTGAGGCAGGGGTGTGTGTGTGTGTGTGTGTGTGTGTGTGTGTGTGTGTGTGTGTGTGTGTGTGTGTGTGTGTGTGAGTCCCCTGGCTCCTAATTTGTCTTGTGACTACAACTAGTATTCTAAAAATTTCCTTTGAGTTAGCATTCAGCTTGGAAACTTAATTTGCTAAAATCTGCTTTCCTGTTCTCATCCCCATGACACCCATCTACCTGTTGATTCTGAATCTCCTTTATATCAAATATTTACTTCCTAAATGTTTCTTTAGCCCATCTTAATCATCAACTTTATCATCTAGTTCCTGTGTTGAGGTCCTTCCATCCTACGATCATTTCTTGAGGTGTTTATGTTCTGTGAATACTGATTTCAAAGAACTCATGGTTCTCCGCTGTTGTACTATAGATGTAACTTAGCCTCTTGTCTAGGGTTATTGATCTCCTTCATCCTGCACTTTCTGTTTCTTAGGTCTGAATTCTACTGTAGGTTTCCTGACATTTCCTGTGTCCAAATTTTCAAGCAGATGAATAATTGGGGAATGTCTTTGAAAAGTAATACCTTTTGGTCATTGTAAAATTTTCATTAACTCTGTTAAGACGATCTCACACATAGACACTACGCACACTGACTATTCTCGGCTCACACCACCCTAATCCATCATTCATTATCTCTCCTTTCTACAAATTTCTCTCACATGCTAAAGAATACTTTTAAAGAAATGAGTGTGCCAAAGACAAATGAAAGTGTGAACTGTGATGCAGCTGCCACGGCTGGGAGTTGGGACTGGACACTCAGAATAGTTCCTACTTAGGAACTAAACTGGAGCTTTGCGTTCAAGTTTCTGCCCTCCACCTGATCCAGGCAGTTCCTGACAAAGAAAGCCATCTTTATCAAGTAGCACCGTTCATCTGTTGCCAGCTTAGCCCAACAGCTAGAGGAAATGCTTAGTCTTAGAAGGACCAATCTTCACGATGCAACATATCTTCTATGGCCAATCTTTTGCATCAGGACATTTTGTCAGTTAACTGGTGATCCCTGATATTTCATATTTAAGACAGCCATCTCTAAAAGTGGCTTTGAAAGCACTCAGTACAAACTGACTGTTGGCTGCAAATCTCTACCGCAGTCTTGTCTCTTCATTTCATTGGTTCTCAGTTACCTTTCTGTTAACAGGCCAGATTCCATAAGGAAGCAGCTTCTGCCTGGACTGGATAATCAGCACTCTGAAGTCAAGTGGAGAGATATGAGGGAGGGTCTGAAGATTTGATATACAAATACAGAATTTATCACATTGCTTTCAATTCAATTTCAAATAACTACACTCTTTCTTGTCATGTGTGTGTGCATACACGCACGTGTGCATATGCATGTGTGTGTGTGCATGTTTTTCAATCCAAACAGGTTTTGCTCTTTTTAAATGTTATCTACTCTGGAAATTAAACCTCTGATATTCTGTCAGGTTATAGAAGGAAAAGCTGTCTGTCTATGTAACTTGGTATTTATTTAAATATTTCATATGAAGGTTTTATCCAATTATCCTATTTTTAGTTTCATCCTCAAACCCATTTCCACACATACCTGGAAATGCCAATTCCTAAACCTCCTGGGTATTTCACAGTGTGAGAGCATCTCAGATTTTCCCTGTCAGCACAGACTTTCGATCCCTAGGACTGCCGTGGTCAGAAGCCCTCACTCAATGGCTTTCCAGCTTCCAATTCACTTCTTTTCCAGTCTTTTTGTCCTGTGGGTGTGTGCTTTTTAGAAAAATCTAATATTATTTTTGGAAACAAACATATAATCTTCTACTTTAGAATTAGTAAAACAGTGATTTGCATATTCTCCCCCTCGTCGCTCATATTCACATTAAAATGTGAAGTAAGTGGAATGCTCTCGCTGTCCTAAAGAAAGCGATCAAAGTTTCTCAAACCTCTGTTGCCTCTTTTGTTCCTAAGCTCAAGTAGGGCCAATATTTATTAGTTCTTCATTTGTCCTTCAAGAGTTTCTAAAGAAATTAAAGAAATACACACCCCATTGCTCTTTTGTATGAAAAGTAGCTCACTGGGAACTTGTTCTGAGTTGGCAGCTTTCATTTACCATTGCCTGATGCTCTTTACATGTTACCACAGACATCAAGACAGCTCTCTAGTCCCTATATGGTTATCATCAAGACAATGTTCTATGACAGGGTATTTGATTTATTTCTAATCTCTGCTCTAACACACTTTTAATAAATAGTCTTGAACAAAACTAATTTAATATCTATACAACTAAATACACAGGCTAAGTTTCAATAAACATATCATATTAAATGGAATGTTAATTGATCTTGCCAATCACCCTGAATGAGGGTTGCACTAATTCTTATCCCTAGTAGGAAATAGTATCTGGGGTTGGGTTCTTTGTTTGGTTGGTTGGTTTTTGTTTGTTTGTTGTTTTTATGTTTTATCTCCTTTATACTATGAATCGGAGTCTCTCACAAAACTAAATATGAAAAAGAAGTTTCCAATACAGTTTAATTTCACAGTTCCTTATAAAATTTTGATAGTTTAAGATATATTTCATTTTGCTCTACTTCAGTTGCATTGTGTACTAATAGTTAATTAACTATTAAGAAAGGAAAATGTGTATATTATGTATGTTGTGTATGAGTATAAGCACCAGTTCAAAGGCATCATTTCAACACTGTTGAGCCAAATACACAAGTTCAGTATGTAAAAAACATCTCCCCTACTCTAAAAGACATACTCACATTTAGTAAGGACAACAAAGATAATCAGAAGCAGTTACCAAAGCAAGGCATTTCTCATACAGACCATGCCTATGACAGCATGCACACTCAGACTCTAATTACAAGGTCACTAGTCTAGCTTGGTAAAGGAAGCATTCTTGAATCGATAGTTACTCTATATCTGAAATATGTTATTAATCAACTGTATACTGGAAAGAACATTGGTCTTAAAATCATAATGCAGAAAATGTCACATTAGCCAAATAATGTGATCATTCTCTGGCCCATTTCTTTATCTGAAAAAAGTCGAGGGAGGAATGTCTTTCCAGTGCTTGCCAACTGTTGATCATTGAACTCTCAACGCCAAGTTTTCTAATTGATAAAGTCAGGATAAAGGTAGTCATCTGAGTCAAGTAAAAACATGTGCAGTCAAAGTCATATAAAATAGCTTTCTCAAGAACAACATTTGAATCATGAAAAAGTAAGGAAGACTAAGAGACATGAGTAAAAACTAACAGAGTAGTACTTGATGCTAAGAAGCATGTATAATCCAAAATCACAAAATAAAATATCCTTATAACAAAAACTAAGGAGAATGAATTTACTTATTTTGTGGGCCCAGAACCTTCCCATTTCACAAACATCACCTTTAAATACCAAAAAAAAAATAAAATATAGTGAATTAGAAAATTTTAGAAAACACTTTATAAAAAATATATTTTCTAGCTTTCTACATGTAATTGTGTAAAATTTGAAATATAAATTATCCTCAAAGACTTACTTATTATAACATGATCTCATAATTCTTCTACTTAAAAAGACTGACACTAACAAATAGCAAAAGCCTCAGATTATTTGTATATCTAATTTTACATTCTGTCTGATAAAATAACATGAAATACCATTACATGGAATAGAAAAGTTTTTCTTTTTTCAAACAGGTGAATACATTTTTTAAAAATAACATGTAATGCTGGGGTGTGGCTCAGTGTTTGAGTGCTTGCCTAGCATACACAAGGCTCTTATTTTGATCCCCAGCAACATAAAACACAAACACAATAAAAACTATAATAGCGTGTAACTCTCTTACAAAATGCCAAGTACTTCCTCGGGTTTTTTTTTTTTTTTTATTAGTTGCAACAATAGGTCCCCCTGGTGGAGACTGAAAATATGTGTCCTATTTTTCTGTGGTCCCAATATCAATCTAATTTCAGCTTTTTGACTAAGTGCCATTCTTCTTTGAATAAATGTATAGTAAAAGTTGTATAAAATGAAGGTGCCTAATTAAATGACAGTAGACATGAAAAAGGTTGATTTATCTACTCTACTTGCGAACTTGTACTTAACAGTATTCATAATTGCAGAAATTCAACCCCCTTTACCCTAAAAACTCTCCAAAACATCAAGTTCCAATTGATAGTTAATATAAATGTCAATATGTGATGTCTTTTAAAATTCGATTTACAGATTACACAAATCTTGTAAAGATTCATCATACTTGGTATAGATTCGTGTACATATAAGACAAATGATTCATGAGATAGGGAAGAACTATAACTGAGAGCTCTCAAGACAAACATCATGAGACTGTATGTATTCTTAGTTTACATTAGGCAATATTCCGTCATGAGAACGGGAGAAGCATGTGCCAACTTCTATGGATGAGTGGAAAAGAAGTTCTTGAACATGTTTCCAGTCAGTTTCATCAGTAAATGCCCAACCACAAGCTCAGTCATTTCAGAGAATCGTGGAACTGACTTCATTCTGTACCCCTTTACAAACCATCATGCACTGTCAGCTCAGAGGGGCTTCTTCTATCCCGAAAGGTCCAGGAGGACCTGAAGAGCTCATGTCTGTGTAGAGAAGTGCCAGTCACTTGACCTCAGACAGGTAAGTACTTGGTGGTCCTTTCTCACCACTGTCCTGTTGCTGCTGCTCATCATCTGCCAGTGGTTTCTACTACATCAATCCTCAATCTCTGACTTTCCGAAGCCACTGAAGCAGCCCTGGAGGCTACTGATACAGTTAGCATATTTCTTGACGCCTAATCCAACAGAATCCTTGAGTCATAAGATACTAAGCCAAGTAATATATACATAATCTTAACCCATTTGGAGACGATAGCATTGAGCTACAGTCAGCTCTGTAGTTCAGATTGACCTGAAATCCACTATGAAGCCCAGGCAGATCTTGCACGCATGGCAGTCCTGCCTTAGCCTGAGTACTGGTATCACCAGCATGAGCCACCATGTCATGCTTCTGTTTCTGTTGGTATCTGAAGTGGGTCATTGAACCATGAGTATGGAAATTAACACTCTGCATGCAAACTGTAAGTCACACTGTAAAGCACACACTATTACCTCTAGTTTCTCACCTTTTATTTCAATTTGGATTACTGGAACAAGCTTATGGATCAAATACAAGCATGTTAACCTCTCTATAGTGGTCTAGCATTTTCCCTCCCCTATAAGCAGAAATCCTTATAAAAGTTAATTAACCATATATCAAAACAAATAGGCAACAAGAAGAGCTAGAATCACCACATGGCAGCAGTAAGGAGAGATGAGGCTCTGAAATCCTAGTTTGATGCTGGATCCGGAATCTGTAGGTCTCTACTGTCTAATTGTCAGTCTCAAGATCCTTTTACCTGATCTCAAATAACTACAGTTGTCTGTATTTATTCTTCTCATTCTTGTTGGCATTTTGTTTTTAATTTAATAATTCTAATTTATTTGTGACATCTGCCTCTAACATATTTTTCAGGGAAAAAAGGTATAAATTATAAAATGGAAAGTAATTTGTAAAGAATTTGCACTATCTTTTTTTCATCTGAATTATTCTTTGAAAAGTGGAGACCCTATTAGACGGGAGGAAGCAAGAGACACCTCACTTAAAAAATAAACAAAACCTCTGGTCATTAATAACTACCAAGTAGCTAGATAAACAAATCATAACTCTCAAGCTTATTTCAGCCAGCTGTTAATAGCGTATGTCTAGAGAGTTCATCAGACTGTACTTTCTCCAAACGGATGGACATTCAGCTTACTAACGATGAATACTCAAAGAAATTAATCGAAACTTAAACTTCTAACCTTAAGTGCACCATAACTTGAGACATCCAAGGTCAGATGCAAACTGCTTGAGGCCACAGGCCAGTGGTGACCTGGCAGTCCTTTTTCTGCCATTAGAGTCCCATCAGGTTTAGTATTTCCCTGGGACTTGCACCAGTTCCCACTCTATCAACCTTCATTGATAGCTCAATGGTAGAGTGCCTGCCTAGTGTGCGCCAGGTGCTGGGTCTGATCCCTCGTATTAAAAGGAAATAATGATAGTAATAATTTACCTCTAAACAATATACTAGCTATTCTGGGTCTGGGTATTTAAAAGGTCCTGAGAGGCCCTAAAGATCACAGACTTACCAAGGCCAAATAATTACAGAATTATAGGCAGTTGGACCCATGGACCAATAATTTAAACTACAGAATAACTCTAATTGTAGCAGCTTACATTTTCATTTGTCTTTGTAGTTCACATTTTCACAATATAATTTCATTTATTTTTCCCCCAAATGATATCTAATATTTTAAATTTTCTAGTTTAATTTTTTTCTTTTAATCTTTGGCACAGTGTTGAAGCCAACTAGATTTGAATTTTTAAAATACAAATATTTCATCTTTTCCCCCACTAGTTTTGAGGGAATTACTTTGTTTTGATTGGCACTGTTGAAAATTATCCTACTATCCCTTGGGATCTAGATTCGTAACAATTGTCACCCAGCAAGACTGCTAGAGAAGAAATTTCCCATAAAGTATAGTGTGAGCCAGTTACTCAGATTTAATTGAACACTTATCTTCAAAAAAAATGAAAAAGGAAATGTAGATCTTGCTTAAAATATGGTTGCATCTACCTCTTTGGCAGAGACTTTAAACGCATGAACTTTGAGAATAATCAAAATGTACATTTTACAATAAAAGATTACTCCTCAGTAGGTCAACCCCAAACCTTTACCCTGCTGTTAAATCGGAGGTGCTTTCAATGGTAGAAAACATGATTTGGAAATATTTTTATCACTCAGCATTTAGTTGATGTGTACTGGGTGTTTTTTTATTCTAAAGAGCCATCTATCAGTAGGCTTTCCCCGCTAGGTCACGGGAGTTCATGTTCTACAGTGTACATGTCTCCTTGCTGTCAGGTTTGTATGGACCTTTCGGAAGACCCCTGGGATAGGCGGCCTACGGTAATGCCACACAGAGAAAATGGTCCCTTTTTTTAGAGAACACAGTGGTATATTGGGCAAGTGTTACAAGCATATTAAAATCAGAAATGTCGAACTCCAGGGATTCTATTAAGTATCCCTGATTTCTTTTATTATGGAATAAAGAAAATCTTTCTAAAATATTGTTAATTAAGTATAAAATGAAGGTAACCTGCTGATCTTCAGTTCTATAAAATGTCATTTCCCTAAAAATCGCCGCATACTGAGAAATGTTTGTATTCTCAGTATAAAATTTATAATTTATGAAGTTCTAACAAAAAGGCAACTTAGATTTTTATATACAGTTACCTAATAACTAACTACACTTAATATCTGGAGTGTTCCTCATTGGGGCAACTCTCACACACATCAGATAAAACAAAGCCCTGACTTTACTTGTTTTAACTACTTTAACAGGCTCAAAAAGTATTTTAAAGTATTTCAACTAACTCTAATTTTATTGTTTTTCTTTTGATTTTGTTTGTTTTCGTTAAAGAACAGTCACTAAGTTAACAACTCAGCTTTCTCTTAAGAGAGCTCCTATCATGAGAACTGAATACTGAAGATGCGACAGGCTACCATTTTTCTGTGACCTATCTCCCACAATCTTTTGTTTGCCCCTAATTGCAGTTAGGCAGACTTGCCCATTAACACCTGGAGACTCTATCATTACTGTTTCTTGATATACCATGGAATGTTCCTTTACCTAGATAGGCCTAACCCTTACATGTTTTCTATGGCTTGCCATTTTCTTTTCCTCACTGTCTTAGCACATGAAAATTCAAAGTTGAATCTTTCATTTTGCCAAGAAGTTAAATGATTACAACTGTATTCAACAAGTGTAATGAAGAAATATTCACCCTCAATTTGTCATTATAAAGCACAGATCTCTAAAATATGTTACACAGCGAAGATGGACCAATATACACAGTGCATAGTCCCTTCAAACTGAAGGACTGTACTCTTAGGAAGGAATTAGACCTATACTGAATTGTCCTGTACTAAAATACAAAACATCAAGCTTGATGACCCTTGAGTGATGAACAAATGTTTTAGTCTATTGTCATTTGTATTTTCTGATTTATTTCAAATACAAGTGAAAGTCTAAAGACAAAAGATTTTTTTAAAAAATCTTCTACTGTTAATAGATATCAGAAATATAAAATAAAAAATTTAGCAAACATTAAGATACTAATAAAATAAGTACTTTATTAATGAATGTCTGAAAAAACATGTGCTTGAAAATAAAAGCAATTGGCTAATGCTAAATTTAGAAGCCTCCAAATAATATACAACACATGATTTGATGTCTTAAAACTTTATATAAACATGTATTATAAATGTGAAGTCAACTACTACATTGATGACATAAACTTAACAGTATTGAAATATACATAAAAGGATGCTTGGTTTTGTTCCTCTCGGAAAAAGAACTACGTTTGATTGTTTTGTTTCATTTTCTTAAACAGGACTCCAGGCACACAAAGAGAAGACAGATGGTAACAGAAACATTTTGGTGCCGAATCTTGTAATTCTTTATATGTCACCGGTCATAATAGCAATGAATTCCTCTTGATTTACTGTGGCAAGAAAGACAATGTCATCGTCAGAGACATAGAAACCTTAACCTAAGAAATACAATCATCATTTTACAATGTATTAAACTTTATAATATACAAAAACCTTACAAGTCAAAACATAACTTTATTCAACAAAACTTCTAAAATAAAAATATATACAAATGTGATAAGTGTTATAAATAAATGAGTATTCTATTATATTAAGTAGGGGTAACAGACAATATCTGTTACCATAAAAGTTAGCCACAGACATAATATTTGTCACAAATAGTTTAAAAACTGACAGTTCTGATACCAGTAGTTAAACAAGCACTCTTTATAATCAATATTGATACATTTAGTAAGGCTTGCTTTCCTTCATAGATAAGCTTGACTATACCATGCTTGTGAATTAACAGAATTGTAAAGAATGAAAACATTTTAAAACTAGAAAAAAATAACAAATTGTTGATTTTGAAAGCTTATTTAAAAAAAAAAAAAAAAAAGTAACTGAAGCCAGTTACCTCATGTAACCTCAAAAGCATCAATAGAAAGAGTAATTTAAGAAAATAGTGATTATTATAAGCAACTATAAAACAAGAAAACTAAACATATAGGAAATAATCACTCATGCTAACTATTTGACACTTTTACTAAAACTATATATAAACTTTAGTAAGGAACTTGAATATATAAGGTATGTTTAAGACTATATATAATAAACAGGCCTGAATAACCTTAAATGTAATGTTTAAGAAGCACACACACTCATACGTAGGAATGTGCAGAAAACAAAGTTTCCTACGTAAGCCAGGTGAGAATATGGATGTCAAGACTTAGTAAATCTTTAAGGCACAAACTATAAATGGCAATTCTTACTATGGCAAAACCCACCACACTGAAAAACAATGACCTGGCTTCTAGTCGGCTCTGCACACGGCAGCTCTGCACCCCACCTTCCTCGTCTGAAACGTAAGCTGCTAGAGGATGTTTTAGACTGTCGATCTTGAGATCCTACACAGTGATGTACTGAGTTACACACTCATTCCCAGGTGTCAAATGAATGCCAACACCACAAAGGTACTGTACAATGCCTCAAGACATATACAGGGCTGCTGGTCTACAGTACATCTGATTCAAACGGAAGTGAATAAATGTCACTACAAAATTGTTGCTAACTGAATGAAACAATGAATCATAAAGCTGAAAGATCTTATTCTCAGTCATTGGATGCTAAAATATTAGGGAGTCGTGTTCTTAGCATGTGGATAGGGTTACTTTAATGCTGAAGTTACTTTCAAGTGGTTTAGAAAATATTCAGTTATGGCATATATGTCAAGAATTAATCTAGTAAAGTAACCCCAGAGCTGGTGCCATAATTATGTTCAGTTTGAAAGAGAACAAATGCAAGGAACCTACAGTAATATATTATAAATATGGATCAAACAGTACTGGAAACACTACTACAGAAGAAGCCATTAATGAGGAGATTTAGATAGAAACAACTCATGGCATTTAGAAAGAGCCTGGAAGGGAAGGGAAGGTGGGGATTGCTGTCACAGGCAGAGGAAGAGAACACACACCTAGACAGGTAAACTATGAGTTAGGACCAGTGAGCTGTTCAGAAGCAGGCAGACTTCCATGAACTCCTGCTCAGCCTTAAACATTTACAAGATATTCTGAGAGACACAGAAGAGACCAATAGAAACCTACAATACTCTTAAACCAACTCCCGGGCCAGACAAGTTAGAGTTGTGACCTCTTTAATTAAAGAACACACCTGAAGAGCTTATGAGAATACAACCTATTCATCTCCCAACTAAGAATTCAAACAGACAAGAGTCCAAAGCCAGTGTGGACTTTTATCTAAAAGCTCCATTGAAGCAATCTACACTGAGGCTCCTAGGCCAAAACAGAAAGTATTGTGTTCTTAAGAAAGCAATAGGCTGGGCAGTGGTGGCGCAGGCCTTTAATCCCAGCACTTGGGAGGCAAAGGCAGGTGGATTTCTGAGTTCGAGGCCAGCCTGGTCTACAGAGTGAGTTCCAGGACAGCCAGGGCTACACAGAGAAACCCTGTCTCGGAAAACCAAAAAAAAAAAAAAAAAAAAAAAAAGCAATAAAAGGAGCTTCAAAGTGACTCAATTATAAGTCATTTAATACTGTAACAGAGCTATGACTAAAATACTCACAATTACTTCAGTTTCATTAAAGATTTTACTTTTCTTAAAACATAAAATTGCAATAATCAAACTTCAAATTCAGCTTCAAATAGAAGCCGTAAAATCACAAATAGTTGTTTTATGTTATTTATATATACTTTAATGTATAGTAGCATTCCAAAAATATTTTAATCTATTTCATAATATAATATCTAAAAACATAACACTTAAGTCTAAAACAGTAAAGCACAAAAGTAACTAAATGAACCAAACTAGCTGCTTGACTACTAGGGAGGTGGCAAGAAAGCCAGGCTTTCTGACTTCACCAACAATCTTTCTGACAATCTAGCATAACACCTGGCTTAAAGATAAGCATCTGAGTGACCAAGATGATGTCTCAGTCAGTAAACACATTAGCCACGTAAGCCTGATGACCAGACTTCAACCCCCAGGACCCAGATCTAAACCTGCTGAGATAGTGCACTTCTGTGATGGCAGCACTACTACAGAGAAGGGAGACTCCTAGTGGGTATGCCAGCCTGGAGGGTGCAACCAGAAACAGAAACAAGTCACTCCTTCAACAAGGAAGAAGGTAAGAAATGACTCCAAGCACACAGACACAAACAAACACACAAAGACAAAGACACAATCTATATAAAGTTTGAGTACCCAAAAAGCTATCTGGTTTCAAAATGAAAAAACCAAAAAAAAACAAAAACCACAAAGTTTAGCATCAGAAGTGCCAGTCGATAAATTAATCCACTGCTTCCCATCCCAGGAAGACTGATTAACATCTTATTACACATCTCCAACAATACAGAACGTCCTTTTTACCGCGGAAAACTGAGCTTGAGTTCTGTTCCTATCGTGGCTTAGCTCTATGATAACCTGGCCTTACCTCTTAGTCTATGCATCTGTCTTAGGTACAAACAGCTACCTACCATGCTCCATCCACTCTACAGAAGCTGTTATGAAGACAGAGTAACGTAAGACACCAACTAAGACGCCAAACATCATTATCATTATTTAAAAAATATACATTATTTTCCTTCATATTCACATTTACTTTATTTCTTTATGTCTGTAATGTTGAAAAATAGTTATTCTTAAAAACTGAATATCATTAAACATTTATAAGAGCAAATAAGTAACTAAATGTCACAAAAAGGAAACAAAATACTTTATCTTCATCCTTTAAAATGTAAATAAAATACAAAACTTGGTTTGCAACCAAGAAGATCCATATTAAACATATTAAAATATGAAGGCAGTTTGCTCTCCTAAATGTCATGAGCCCTTAATGGCACCCTCATCAGCTGCCACACACCACTGTAGAGGCTTTTGAGAAAAAGATGGTGTTTCAAATGTTCTTGTCAGGGGAATGTGAGACGCGCTTCAACAGACAAGTGGGCTATCCCTCCCTACGAGGAAAAAGCAGCAAAGCCAATGTCGTTAGGATGTAATGTTCAGTACATGACAGTTAGAGCAAGAATGAAGAACGCAGCAGAAATAAACCTCGTGTGAACCTTACTCTGAGGGTAGTGAAGATTCGCTCTTCAGTGTCTGAGCACAGAAATGAAAACACTGTAACCCACATTCAGGAAAAGAATATTATCGATAGAAAGGAAAAAGAGATGAAGGCTCATAAGCCCAGAGGACAATGGGAAGGCTGGGAGAGACAAAGTATATTTTCCCCTCACAGGCAGCCAGGGAAAGAACACTGTGACATTTTAAATATAACTCAGGACCTGAAACAGAGCAGCAGAGAACAAACAAACAAAAATAGATTAAAAGTGGTTGAAAGAAAAAACTCTGTGAATTTAGTGATAGTTCAGAAGTGTAAACAGGCTAAGGGAGAAACAATGAAATCTAAACTTTCAGTAAATAGCTAGATGTTAGCGACATTTCATCTTCAGAGACGTATGTAGGATAGCTCATATTATAGCTTATTTAGTTGTCTTAAGGATCTGCTTCACTATAAATGAAGCTCAAAGATTCTGGCATCCAACTGGACTCCCATCTATTCCAGAGGCTAAGACAAAAGATCTTAAGTACAAGGTCAAACATGAAATAACTTTAAGGTATCATGAGTTTAATCTTCAAAAATAAAAGGGAAAGAAAAAGTAGGGATGAGGAAGAAACTGCTGGGAGATTTTAGACAGAAGTAAGGCAAACTTACTCTCTCCATCGCCGTCTTTGTCAAATTCCTCTATCATGGCCCGCAGCTCCTCATCGCTCATGTTCTCCCCCAGCTCTCGGGCAACACGGCGTAAATTCCTCAAGCTTATCTTTCCTGAGTCATCATCATCGAATAGTTTAAACGCTTTCAGTATCTCCTCATGTGGATCTCTTTCTAGTATCCAGTCTGTCACTAGAGTTAAAAGAAACTTTTCAAATGAGAACATTCATGTAAAAATTAGCTATTCAATGAGAGCAACACCTGGGAGTCTGTCAACATTTAGTCTAATAATTAAATGTCACACTAGATCACTAAAACTCACAAATAAAATCTGAATTTCAAATCCATATTTTAAATGTTAAAATATTTTAATGTCTGTATTATAAATGTATACTAAACTATATTGTACAAAGGTCAAAAAAGGAACAATGTATATACACTATATTTTTTTAAAAGCCTACTATTAAGAACTATACTGAGGATGAGAGATGGCTCAGCACTTAGGACCACTTGTTCTTGCAGAGGATCTGAGTTCAATTCCCAGCAAGCACTTGGCAAGTCACGACAGTCTATAACTCTAGTCCCAGGGGCCCAATGCTCTCTTCTGACCTAGGCCTTTCATGCAAGAGCAGTGCAAACATACATGAGCAAAACACTCTTCATATGTATATGTAAACATAACACATAAAATAATTAAGTCCACAGAAACATTTTTTAAAGTAACTGACTCCACCTCTCTCTCTTGCTAAGTTTAAGTCTAGCCATGTTAAAGCTATTAACTAATTTAACACCCTAATTCTTCCTCTAGTTGAATCCAACTAAGCCTGCAAAATTAATAGAAGACACTGCCAAAACCAATATAAGCATAAGACAAGTTAATAAATGCAAATGCTATCAGTACTTTTATGATTCAAAAAAAAAATACCACTGATTTCAGCAACAGTGAAGATCAGTTAACCCTCTCTGGAAGTGGGTCTAAATCACGTCCACTTTATTTTTTTAGCAAAATAATAATTTTCAAACTACTTAAATAGATATAGAGGCTGCAGGAACGGTAAATCTTAATATATAAAAAAGCCACATATCAATATACTAAGTTTATATATTTTAATATCATAGGCCTTTAATCAAGTCATAATAAAAACTGATGTCTATAGTATAAAATTTTATGTTGCTTGATTGAATTCTCAAAATATCTTAAGTAAACATTTCTGAAGTAACTCCATATGCTATTCTGCTAAAAACAGAAAAAGGTGTTTATCGTTCTATCAGTACAAGTAACTTGGTTTTATTGAGATCTATAAATTCATCTGGAAATTTCAAATGCCTGTAGATGGAAAGTACTGGGGTGTTTACTGCATCCAACGTGAAAAGATACAAATAAGTCCTCTACGAGTTGTTGTCTGTCTATTGCTATTTCATCTGTGTTTGGCTGAATAAGCACCTAGCCAAGCTAATGTTATATCAACTACACATATATCCAAAATTATCTTTTGCCATTAATTTTATCCAAAAAAACATTTCCAAAATAGTAATTGAAGTCTATTACTATAAGTATGCAAATCAAAGCTCATAAATATTCAATAACAGGAATTGGCATACCTACAGCCATAACACCAAAATAAAACACCACACTTCACTCTATGGCACACACTCAACTTATTTTGAATTCAATCCCAACAAGAAAGCAGGACAAGGAAAAAAAACTGTTATGAAATTTTCTTCATCGATTAAGTAACATACATGACAGGTAAACCAGAAAGGCAGACTGCTGCAAATACTAGTGGGCTTAAAGCCACAACAACTAGACCAACATGTACACTAGCCCGCTGGCACGCTCTATCAATACTTCAGACAGATTTGACTATAAATCTCCTATCGATCCTCTCTGACAGAATGCACTTTTCTTAGGACTTATAACTGCCTGTAACTCTGAGCAGCTAAAGCATCACCCAACATTAAGTATTCATGGTGACTCTCCTCTACACTGTCACCTTCCACTCCTGTCCTACAAGCACAACTTCTTTGTAAGACATCTTTTTTTCCAATGGAAACAAACCAGGCACGGCAGCCCACACCTATAATCCAATGGGCGGATCTTAAGTAATTAATACACACACAGCTAAGACATCACCTGGTTCACAAAGTTCCAAATTTCTGTCCATGCAACTACTTTTTGTTGTTTTGATTGTTACATTGTAATGATATAAAGCACACTAAAACCAATTACAAAGAAACACAATTTAACTACACTCTTGGAAATGTCCTTCCATCAAAAATATTATAAAAACCACGTAAGGAAACAGCAAATTCTGAACCAAATCGAAATCATGAAAGATGTTAAGAGGGCAGATGAGATGGGTCAGCGGTTAAGAGCACTGGCTGCTCTTCCAGAGGTCCTGAGTTCAATTCTCAGCAACCACATGGTAGCTCCCAACCATCTATACAGGGATCTATAAAGGGATCAGACACCCTTTTCTGGCATGTAGGTATATGTGCAAACAGAGCACGCCTACATTAAAAATAAATTAATTAATTAATTTTTAAAATGATGTTAGAAAGTTCCTATCCAAACATAGAGTACTCATTTCAAACTCAAAAGTGTTGGACTTTCACGTCCTTCTAGAGCACTTCCACATGGGCTTTGCTCCCTCTTACACTCCACTGAAGGGGAGGAGCTGCAGCACTGACTCGGAAACAGCAGCATCACCCTCACCCCCACAAATGTCCTTAATTATTCAAGTATTGCACACGACAGTTCTGAAGACACCATCTTGCTTTACTCTCAAATAGAGCCTCTTAGGGTGAAAAACCCTAACAATCTTGATCATAAAGTCTAGAACTTTCTGCCTCCAAAATCGCTTCAGCTCATCTTTGATCTTCTCATCGGTTACCGTTGTAAAACACAGTCACCCATTCCTTGAACTCCGCTGACTGAAGTTCCATCTTACTTCCGTCCATAAGAGCATCAGTCAGTCTGACTCAAGGCTGCCTTCCCAGTGCTCTGAGCCTCCTCCAACGGGAGGGCCTGCAGGAGCTCCAGCTCGCAGCGTGCTGAAGAACATCTAGTACCACAGTGCTCTGTCACTTTACATGCCACACTCACCTTCCCTACTACAACCTTCTTGGAAATCTTGGATCCCTAAAGATTTAAGTTAAAATAAAAATCCCCTCTGCAAAAACATGAATTTCCCTGGGTGAAGACTTGACAAAGATTTCCTATAAAAGGACTGATAGAAAACATTTTAGGTTTTCAGGGGTCCTCAGCTCACAGTCTAGAGTATTACACGGTAGCAGAGAAGCAGCATCCACAAATGTGGGTGCACAGAGAACACAGACAAATTCAGTCCCGGGCTACAGCTCACAACTTTGACCCTAGAGAGCAATCTCTCTCGTGCACACAGAGTCAAAACCGACTGTCATCTACACTAACATCCTAAGGTCCTCAACGAACTTTCTTGGTAATTTCAACTACCATTCTTCTCACCAAATGCAAAAATTTCACTGGTAGATAAATAATCAAAATGAAAACGCTGTAACACTTTATTTTAGATAGGATTTAAGAAGTAAGGAATACAAGCCAGGTACAGATGAAGTAAAAATATTTCACTTCTATTGACCTTACCTTAAAAGCAGAAACTCCTGAAATACCTGCTACTCATGAGCCTCAGACAAATGATGCTAGCTACCACTGCACTGAATGTACCTGAATGCTTTTTTCTCATAATGGAGAGAGCCCAATAAGCCCAGGCACATATGGAGACATCTGTGGGACTGTGTCCTTAGGCAACAACAAATGGCCCACAAAGCTAAGGTTTAGGTAACATGAAACTGTTCTTAAGTAGAAAAATACTAAAAACTACGATTCTTAACATAGTACCTATGAAAAAGATGTTTTGCAAAACTATGAATAATAATACTTAAAGTAGCCTTCAAACTGTAAAACAGTGAGATTATAGAATGTTTTAATGTCCCAACAACACAAATATATTTCCAACTTCTGAATTCTGAAACAAAGAAAGCACTATTTTCTCTCCACTGACACAAACTCTATGTGTTTTGCTTGAAGACAGGGTCTCCCAAGCTCTGTCTAGCCTGGGATTCCTTATGCAGACTAGGCTGACCTCAAACTTACAGAGAATGGGTTAGTTTTTCATCCTGAGTGCTGGGATTATTCCTAATCATAATACCAGCATTTAGTAGCTCTTACTATCCACTACAGTCTTTAACATTTCACATGCTAATCACCTACTCACCTCCCAGAGTCCTACAACACAACACACTATTCCCCACTTCATAGATGAAAATGAGTCACAGACAAGTAAACTTACCAAGTTACACACACAGAGTCAGAACCAAGATCTAAGGGCTGGAATCTGGTTCCACGGTAGCCTGTGCCAACACTCTACTGTGGTGCTTTTATGTGCCTTCATTATAGGTTTCTCGTGAGAGCATCATTTCCACTCTGTCCAGACATCTCGTTTCTCTAAACACCCCATGTTAAACAACCTGGGTACTGTGATCAACCTCCAGAGACCATCGACACTGTGAGGAGCAAGGTGGCTCTTGCTCTCTTCTCAAGGAAACATCCTACAGACCAGGTGCAGACAAACATGCTTCTAAACTGGATAATCTGCCTCTGAAACAGCACACACTGCTCCCTAAGTGAAGGTCTTCTGTGTTACGAGAAACATTTCTTCCTCTTAGATTTGTCCTTTACTTCTGCCTCCTGTGCTTTAAGAGTTTCCTTTTTTTTTAGGTTTTTCGAGACAGGGTTTCTCTGTGTAGCTCTGGCTGTCCTGGAACTCACTCTGTAGACCAGGCTGGTCTCGAGAGCCAGAGGCAATGGCCAGGCTCACCACATCCCTCACCACAGCCTGGCCATTGCCTAGGCTTTACAACAAGGCACTCTCCATGAGATTAAGGTTACTGAGTACAGAGCCTAAAGAACTAACAACAAGATGGACTTCACATCCCCACCTCCCACAAAGACACTCGGAAATCTGCCTGCCTCTGCCTCCCAAGTGCCAGGATTAAAGGAGGGCGCCACTACTGCCCAGCTAGGTAGGAGTTTCCTATCAAGAGAGAGAGAGAGAGAGATCTGGGGGTGGGGGGGTGAGGGGAACACAGGGTCCTCTGTCTTCTCATTACCATTTCTTTTTATTGCCTGTATTATTTCTCCTTTAATATTTAAATAAGCATTTTGTGTGCATGTATAATTGTATTAGTTTTAAATTTTTTTAATATATGAAAATATCTACATGACATGCTTAGATTATGACCCCTAAAATGGTATCATTGGTTTAGAATAGTAACTTAACAAAAATAAACCTAAATATTCATATAATGCATGTATAACCCTGTAGGCAATATATTTAAGTTACAGTAGCTAATTCCTAGCCTTCCAGAATCTTCTATTGAAAAATCCTTACCTGTACATATCCTGAGTAACTCATTAAGAATCACTATCCAAAATTCCACCCCAGTAAGTTCCCACCATCTTCAGGTGGCATTTCCTAAGTTCTCTGGCTTCTATCCTGCCAGCTTCTATCCTGCCTCACCACATCCCTCACCACAGCCTAGCCATTGCTTCGGCTTTACAACATGGCACTCTCCCTGAGATTAAGGTTACTGAGTACAGAGCCTAAAAAACTGACAACTTAACAAGATGGACTTCATGTCCCCACCTCCCACGAAGACACCAAGTCCTACTTCCCTCTCCTCCACTGCACCAACAAAAATCACACAGCACAACAGTCTTCACAAATAGTTCCTAAACATCAAGATACTAAATCTTCTATTTTACTGACAAGAAATAATTTTTGGTGACCCTTTAGTGATCTAATTTTAATAAACCATAAAAATCTAGACAAAAATTCCTTGTTAAAGAAATCATTACCGGGCAGTGGTGGTGCACGCCTTTAATCCCAGCACTTGGGAGGCAGAGGCAGGCGGATTTCTGAGTTTGAGGCCAGCCTGGTCTACAGAGTGAGTTCCAGGACAGCCAGGGCTACACAGAGAAACCCTGTCTCAAAACCGCCCCACACACACAAAAAATCATCAAAAGCCAACACTAATTCTCACAGTATAGGTGGAAATACTTTTTTCTTTGGAAACACACAAAACCCTCATAGTTTTCCAACAAGTACTGGGGATAAAGATGACTTAAGTACATACCAACTTCATTAAAATCTTCAAATGTGATCTTGCCTGTAGCTTCTCTGTCATAATCTTTAAGAATCTTCAATACATCAGCCTTTTTCACATCGAAACCCAAGGCTCTCATGGCCACCTTTTGGATTAAAAAGGGAAAACAAACTGTAAAGCACTCCTTACAAAAGAAGTAATCACTGAGTTCTAAGAAAGTTTTCCATCTTAAAAGACAATAGATTACTAAAGCACAATTATTCTGTATATTTACCCTAACTTAAGAATATGGAAACATTTGGTTTTTCATTTTGAAATTAAATAGAAATTATTTTCATTGACATTTTGCTGTTTTGTATGACCAACTAGTTAAAAAGAGTTTACAAAAAAATACATAAGACAATGCAATAAATACAAAGATAACTATTTTTACCAAGGGATTAAAGACATGTCACAAATATTAAAAGGCTAGCCAAGAGCATTAAAACAGTAAAGAAGCATAAAAATTTCAGGCCTCCAGGTTGGCGGTTGGCATAATGGAATTTTATAATCTTATCATTCAAGAGACTGAGACAGGATTGTCCTAAATTTGAGAGTAGTATGGGATACATATAAAGATCCTTTCTCAACAAAAAAGCACGCAATCGGTGCTCCCACCAGAGCATATGTAATTAGCTACCGCAGTACAATTAGTTTCAGATGACTGAGCTTAAACAGGAAACTGCTGCTAGTGTGAGGAAAGGAAAGCTGTGTTGCTAGTGAGTGACATCCATGTCAGTCATCCCTTACTGAACAGATGAAGAGCTCAAAGGATGTGAGGACAAAGACTGGGACGGAGGGCCAGGAACAGAGCTGTCCCGTCTCCAGGCGAGGGGGTCTGGGCAGAAGTAATGAGTAAGTAAGAACAAGTGGGGTAGTGGAGACGGCAGCATCCAAAGGGCAGCAAGTGCAGAGGAAGCTTCTCCTAGTATGGAGGGGCAGCCAGGAAATGCTTATGAGCAACAAACACTGTCAAAGAATTGCAGGAAGACGGTAATGTAACGGTAGTGGAAGGCAAAGCAGAAATAAGGGAGCTCCAGCTATGAAACAAAGGCCCAAACCACGACAGTCAATGACAACAAATGACTAAGACACTGTACAGGAATAACTCTGGCAATGTGGGGGAGGGGAGCAGCAGCAAGAGAACATTGGGCTGGGAACGAGCTAAAAGGGGATCTCAAGACTGAAGCCAAAGCTTCAGGCCTATCAGTCCTTTTAGATAGTATAGCCTCTCACTACATAGTTTCTACCCCTGCTTGAATTGCTTCAAATCACCTACATGTTGCCCAATTTACAAATACTAAGTGAACATTTAAGGGTACTTAAAGAGATCAAAATGTTATCTTTCATACTAGGCTGAACATAAGAAATGTGTTCATAACCAATTGCCCCTTCTATCTTATAATTTTAAGCCTCATATTGGACATTTTCCCTCAGCACGCAGCAACATTAGGCATCAGGCAATTTATAACCTTTGTAACAGAGAAGAGCACACTAGGAGTGTGGTAGTACTATCTTAAAAATTAAAGCTCAATCTCAGAAATGTCTGGGCAAAAACAACGGTCTCTCCATCTCAAAACCGTTTAGGCTGCACTTTTGAGATGGCTCGGTAAGAGTGCTCGCCCTGCAATCTTGAGAACCAGAGTTCAAATCCCCATGTCCAGGCAGGCATGGTTGTAGGTGCCTGTGATGAGGTATGCAAACAGGAACGATCCCCAGAGTTCACGCTCTAGCCAACCAAGTCAAGATGCTGAGCTTCCTCCAATTCAGTGAGCTAGCCTGTCTGAAGGCACTGGAGTGCTGAAAGTCACAGCTACTCTGCCCTCCACAGGATATACGGTGGGATCCACAGGCCTGCAAGAGCACACGCACATGCTGCAAACATCTTGTTTATGAGACTGTGAGATATACCATCCCACAGAGAAAAACAACAGTGGGAAGAACATGCTGTCCCTTTAACTCGGTGAATGGAAAAGTTCAACCTTCCATCACGATGTACTTTTTTTACACTTAATACAATATGGAAGCCATATTCCAGTTTTACTCAGTTTTCTTGTAGCACCTGTGGGTGGGCACAACAAACAGCCTTACAGTTCTGAAACAAGGTTCTAAAATAGGCTTTAAAGAAAGTCTCAAATGCAATTGAGTTAAACAAAAAAGGGGCTTTAAAGTACCATGTTACCTTTAATTCATGGTAATCTATGGCGGGCCTTAAAGTAGCCTGTTACCTTTAATTCATGGTAATCTATGGCTTGGTCTTTGTCGGTATCAAACAGCTCAAAAGCATCTTTAATTTCTTGCTTCTGTTCTTCAGAGAGCTCTCTTCGTTTTTTCCTTTTTGTTTTGTCTACTACAAGTTCACCTCTAGGACACAGAAAAATGTCTTTAGTCCACTTTAACCCAACTTTGGGCAAAGAATCATTTTCTAAATTTCAATAAAGCAGAGTAGTCTGGCAAATAAACAAATTGTCCCTAAGTCAATGTCCTGTAGTCCAAATGTACTTTTATAACAGAAATTTTAATCAAAGTCGAAGGCACCGTAATATTATTCATGTCATCTACCAAGAGCATAAAAATAAATAATAAAAAAATCAACCAGGATAAATTTAGTTTATTTTGGACAGCTTATAAATTCTCACCATTACTTCAAAATATCAACCATAAAACTTAAAGGCTTACTTCAGCTCTGTAAGTTCAAAATGTGTTTAGACTATACATTTCTAACAGTGCTTTGTGGTTTTATTACACTGATATTAGCCAGGCAAAATATAAAAGGGCCTGAACATGGAAATACTATACGCCCAAACTCACAGCATCTAATACTTGTGTTTAAGTCTACGTGATGTTTAAAAGTGTTTTAACTCTCACTTAACATGTAAACGATAGGTTAAACGTCTTCATTTTAAAACTCTGGAGAAGCTTAAGAAAATCTAAAAAGGGCACTTGGATCTGAAAATGTCTGCCTTAAAAAGCTGCCAATGCAAAAAAGCAGTCCAAATGTTTAAACGAGGATACAACACGTGTATCAGCACGTTTTAAAAGATGGAAGCTTTAAAAACCTCAAAATCTTAAAAGTCGGCTGACTGTAACAGCTCGCCGTACTTGCGGCTCAGCGGCATCTGGTCAGGAACGCCCGCCCAGTGGGCCCGACGTGGGGCTGGCAGTGCTGAGCAGGTGACGCCGGTGGCCAGGAATCCTCCTCACGTGACCCCAGCTGACCTCACTCGCCACACGGCCACCGCAGGCTACCCGCGTCAGTCACCCTGGGTAGCCCAGGTACGGGCGGCCCGGGGGCACCTTTAAGTGTAGATGAACAGGGTGAAGAGCCAATGGGAAGGAGCGGTGTCCGGAAGTGACTGGAGAGTGTCACGGAAACGAGATGCACCCGAGATGCCTAAAGCACCGAGCCCGGGGATCCGGGGATCCGGGGAGAAAGGCGAGCCCGCCTGTGACTTTCCGGAGGAAACAGGCGGCCAGGCCTGAGTCACGCAAAGGCGTGAGGGAATCCTCGCGAGACTTCACTCGGGGTGCGGCGGTGTCCGGACGCGGCGCTCGGTACCCGCTCCCGATCTGGCCTCCTGTCCATGCCCGCCCTGGCCCTCTGGGGAGCGGAGGCGCGGCCTCCTGGTTACCGACCTCAGAGCTAAACTCATTTTCTCTCTTCCGACAGAGATGTTCCGCTCAAGGGCTTTTCCACGAGAACCGCTCAACAGCCGCCAACCTCCACGGCCTCGGGGACCACCCACCAGACAGAAGTTTTTGGCTGCGATTGGTTGGAATTGCCAACAGCCAGCCCGTTGGGGCGGAAGCGTCGCTTGTCTTCTGTTTTCATTGGTCAGCATTCATGTCGATCAAATACGCTTTTTTTTTTTTTTTTTTTTTTTTTTTTTGGCCCTGCTGTCTGTTGGATTGGCCAGATGCTTTCCCGAATCCTTGCTCGCGTTAGAGTCACCACGCGGGACTCAGGCAGGCAAGGCGAGGCTCCAACGGTGACCTGCTGCTGCAGTTCTAAACACGCGTGCACGGCGTCGTCGACAGAGGGAAGGGGAAAAGCACAGCGCAAGCAGCCTGCTCAGAATAAGGGAGCAACGGTTATTGGGGAACCAGGTCTGCAGAAAAACTACAATTTTGGGTGGCTGGTGCACCTGAGAAACTGAAATCTAAAGGCAACATTCTTTATTCTTAGTTCAGTAAGGACCAAGCTAACTGTTCTTCCCCTCCTTTCAACTTGCCCAAGTGATTTTAAGGCAGACTGGATTAGGCTTTTCAATCTGTTGTTTTGTTAAGCCATTTACAGTGGGACTATCTAGACCGCCCTTTTCTTCTGTGTTTATGTGCATCTTATCTTCACGCCCCACCAAGCCTCTTGAAGCTTACTTGGATCATGAAGCTGCTAGACTGTCTTCAAGGCCAAGATTCCGTTTACAAGAATATTTGTACCAAATAAAATATCTGGAACTTAGGTGCTCCATAAATACTTGATGCATAAAATGGCGTGCCCATACACACAGACAATAACAATTATAAATTTGATGCTTCTAATACCTTTAGTCAAATTTCAATTATTTAAAATAATAATATACTACTAGGTTAATTTAGGTTTAAATATTAAATGAGGTCTTATTGTAGAAAACTTACAAACTACTGAGCTAACCTGCAGTTCTTAACGGTATAAATACAATAAACTGGGGCTAGGAATTAAAAAGGGCAAATATTGTATATAAGCTTGTATGTGAAGGAAGGACACTGTGTAATTGGCTGTGTGCGAGTTAAGCCTGGGGTGTAGATGAGAGTTTGACAAGTAGAGACAATAGAACTAAAAAGTAATAGCAAAATGGTAGTGCTCCCAAAACCAAAGTAGAAAACTGGTGAAGGACTCGCTGGGCAGTTTACACACTTTTAATCCCAGCACCCAAGACACATGCAAGCAGATCTCCGAGTTCTTTACATTGTGAATAGCAGGCCAGCCAGGACTGGTAGTGAGATCCTGCCTAAAATATAAAAATTAAGTGCTCGTATCAAGTTTAAAAGGAAGTTAGATTAAATTATATACTAAAGAATGCTATTGGGAAAAAAACTCCTGAAGTTTTAAGATTGCAAAACCTAGACTAAGAAGAAAATTATTAAATAAAGGTGAAAATAAACTATTTATATAGAGATGTTCGAAACAACAATATAAACTAAATTAGAAAGAATAAATTACTGAAATATATATAATGAGAATTTTTAAAGGAATATGATAGAATTAATAAACTACTAAAATATTCTTGTCATTTAATATGAAGAATTTTCTTACAACATAAATTTCTCAAACTTTTAGGAAGTGAAATAAGGAAGGAACTATTACTTAAAGCTAGTACTTTAATATTAAAGGTTATATTATAGGCCAACAAGCTTAAAAGTGCTTCTCGTACAAGCCTGATGACCAAAGTTGAATTCTCACCCCTTCTCACTGGAAACCCATTGTGGAAAGAGAGAACCAGCTCCGAAGAGTTGTCTTCTGACCAACACACTCGTGCCATGGCTGTGGCCCACGCGCACACATTGTGCACATACACACAGACAATAACAATTATTATAAATTTGATGCTTCTAATACATACAGTCAAATTTAAATTATTTCAAAGAAAATAAAAGTAACCAAAAGTTGGAAAACTGAATTTGGTCAATATAGACAAAAGAAATCAAATAAAATTCTGTTTCCACAACTAAAACATATTGGATCCACTTGGATTTTTGTGCAAGTTTTGTTAAGACTCTTGAGCTAATTTCTCTGCTTTAAATTCAATGCATGATAATTATAATTTTGCATTTTGTAGCAAAGGTAACTAGCAAAAAACTTCAGCATGCTAAAAAAACTTTGGCAGCCACTCAAATTAATTGGTTTTTTAGCTGCTTCTCCCACCTTCTCTGAGAATCTAAGACTTGCAACTTGCATACCCTGATGTTTTTTTTTTCTTAAAGTAATAAAAGGATCTTCAAAAAGAAAAGGGAGAACCTCAATCAAACAAAGGCAAAGAACTGATTTGAATTAACAGTCTCAAAAAGCACATTCATCTTCAAAAGCCTCCAGAAAGGAGTATAGCATTACTCATACCTATGTAGGAATTACAAGGCCCCAAGCAAATTACTTATACTGTACTATACCTACATATCTAATCTGTAGAAATGTGGCATCATCAGTAATGTTTTAACCCACCAAGCTTATAGCAATTTGTCCTGTCAAGAATATTAAATGAAAACACTTTACAAGTTGTGATGTATTGTATATGCTTGAGCCAGGGAGTGGCAATATTAGGGGGTGTGGCCTTGTTGGAGTAGGTGTGTTACTATGGGTGTGGGCTTTAACATCCTAGTCCTAGCTGCCTGAAAGTGAGTATTCTGCTAGCAGCCTTCAGATGAACATATAGAACACTCAACTCCTGCACCATGCCTGCCTGGATGCTGCCAAGTTCCACCTTGATAATAGACTGAACCTCTGAACCTGTAAGCCAGACCCAATTAAATGTGTTTTATAAGACTTGCATTGGTCATGGTGTCTGTTCATAGCAGTAAAACCCTAACTAAGCCACAATTCAACAAAGAGAATGTTGTTCAACAAACAAGAAGCCTAAAAAGCTGTTGGCCTGAAACAGATTGATGGGTACTGGGAGGAAAACTCTCAAAAAGAAAAATCAAATGGATTTCAAGCAATGGAAATGGAGACAAGGTGGAGACAAATGAATGCATTCAGTGGTGTGGTGAAGACTATTTATCTCTATCCTATACAGAAAAGCAAAGATAATTAGAAAGTTCTTGAAAAATAATTTAATAATGTCATTTCTTAAATATTTAGTGTATAGATATAAATTATTATTCAGTAAGTTAAACACTGTAGAATTACCAGTGACTTATTGGTGACTATTCCGGAAGCTGCACATAGATTATAGTCATGTAGTAGGTAGAATAATAGCTAAGGCTACGTCTTGGTATCATGAACCCATAAATATGGTACCTAATAGGGAGAAGATGTCTAGAAGTGTGAGTAGAGTTCAGACCTTGAGATATGAGGTTGAAGTGGGCCATGAGAGTGAACAGAGTCTAATCACAACGTCTAATTCTGACAAGTACAGGATTTTCCCCACCTGTGATCAAGCCCAGAAAAGACTTGCTAAGGCTGAGTCTTTCATCATGATTTTGAAAACAGGACCAGAGAAGTCCAAGGCATCTCTAAGTCATGGATGCTAGTGTAAGGCCCCCGCAAAGGGAGGACCTCACCCAAGCCTCAAGAATTCATGGCCACCCATTAACTCACAAGACACCGAACTTGATGCAATCAGCAAGAGGTATATTTCGATCAACATGTTGAGGTCAAGACCCATAACCCACGCAGGGGCAATGGGGTCTGACCCTGGGGCTTTGGAGACAGAATTCAAAGGCAAAAACCACAACTCAGCGGGGGAACCACAACCCAGGGGGAGTAAAGGAGGGTTATTGGAGAGTACCTGTGGAAAGTCCCAGCCCATTATTCAGTTTGTGACAGGGTACAAGGAAGAGTCATGGGGAAGATTTTGTATAGACTATTCTCAAAGAGCCTATTCATAATCAACCATCTATCTTATGGTCAGCCAAGTTCCTGAAACACAGAGCTCACGACCAAGCTGACCTGCACTCTTGGTTCTGCCCAGCCTGCTAGGAGATTTTGAAAATTTTTAACCCTTTCACTAGAAGCTGAAATCTAACAGTGAAGAATAAAGATATCCCTGAAAGCAGGATTGCCAGATTTCAGGACATGAACACCACCAAATGCAAAAGCATAAATTACTTAAAGAGGCATGAGACTGGTGGGATGATTTGTAACTCAGCTGTGCATTTGCCATAGTAAACTTTGCAGATGACAATGTCGTTTCCCAATTTCAAAAGGCTGGATATGTCTGCTAGACATTTCCAAAAGAAACAGTCTTTCCAACCAGTTTTTGGCCCAGTGAAGCCAGCAGATAGTATCTGGCTTTTTGCTTAATACAAGCAAACTTGTATTAAGATTTGTCACAGCTACTATAAAGTACTTTCACAAAGAATATGTGAGAGATGACACAATTAAATAGTTCAAATGCCATTAACTACTACCAAAACTCTGGAATAGACCCCTTTCTTGATTGCCATTTTTGATCCCATTAAATCAGTTTCAGAAGTGACAAAAATAAATAACCCACAAGCTTCTTGTGGTCTGTATTATACTTTGGTTTGGTTTTGTTGTCTTCTATTTGATGTGTTCATAAAAAGATAAAGAGAGGAGGGGATATGTTTTGGCGACTGTGTGGTGAGGTGTGGGAGAAGGAGGTGCCTCTGTAGGCCCATGCTGAGGCATCCTTTCCCCTGAGGGAGCAGCCACATGACAGTATAGTATAGAACAGAGTTTATTTTGGACATGGGGAGGAGAGTTAAGAGGATAGTAGAGGCAGAGAAAGGCAGAGGGGGGAGGGTGAGGGAGAGAGATAGAAGGGAAAGAGCAAGCAGACCCTTTATAGTGAGTCAGGCACACCTGGCTGTGGGGTGGAACTTAGGCAGAATGCTAACAGTGTTGGTGAAGATTATGAATTATAAAGAACAATCTAAACCACTGCTTGTCTTAAATTTATAGTAAAATTATTTCATTTTCTGGTTTGGCATTTGAGGAAAATATAAAAATGTGTTTTGTTGATTGCCTCCCAACACCACTCATGATTTAGGTATCTTTCTAGTCAATAAAACATATAAACTCTTTAAAAGCTCTGTGCAGTTGATGAGAGCCATGTGATACTTACACTTTCAGAGGAAATATTACTGATTTCAGCTAAAAATCAAAAATTGTGAACAAAATATTTAAACATTGAGTTTAGACTTAAATTTGTGTTTATTAAAGTAAACAGAATGATTGTGTATATGCAAAAAAGAATGTTATTTCTTTAAAATGTCATAAGCCAAAACACACTACATCAGGTGATAGTAAATGCAGCAAGTACCACTCACATTCCCCTCAGAATCAAGAACCTTATTCCTCCAGTTTCCAACACTCCTGGCTACTGAAAACTCACAGCTCAATTCTTCCTGGGCAGTTGTTCTCTACAAAGTAAATATGTTTTGAGCAATAATATACAACTTCCATGCAGGCAAGATGCACCCAAAGACTTTCAGTATGACAGAGGGGAAGGCTGCGTGTTTGTTTTGTTTGTTTTTATTTTTTTCTAAAACAAGGAAACAGAGAGACTTTTCCAACTTCATGGTTCACTGTGCAATCCTCTGAGGCTTCTGTCTTAATCACCTCATAGTTCACCTTCTCCCTCTCTCCAATCTGCTCTGCCGGTTCCTTACAAAACTTGTTTCTAAGAAGCCTTCTGTTCAACCTAATTTGCATACATCTCTATTATAGTGTCTTTCATACACTATCTAAGCTACAGAAATATGATAGAATTTTTTAAAGGAATATAAGAAATACATTGTTCAAAAAGTGCAAGATAGTTCAAGCATAGTGATTTAAATTTAAAAGGGAAATAGTTAAGTTACTGTAATGCTTAATTTTGATCATCAGTTTGATGGGATTTAAAGTCGCCATAGGAACAAATCTGTGTGTGTTATCTGTGAAGGAGTTTCTAGATTAGGTTAACTGAGGTGGGAAAAACAACCACAAGTATAAATAGCACCATTTCTTGGGCTCAAGTTGTGACTGAATAAGAAAGAAAACGAGGAGCTGAACAGCATTATTTATCTTTCTCTGCATCCTCACTGCAGATGCAATGTAACCAGCTGCCTGTCATCATGCCTCCCTTGCCATAGCAGACTGTACCCTCAAACTGTGAGCCAAAAATCAGCCACCACTTCCTGTCTTAGTCATTGTTCCATTGCTGTGAAGAGACACCATGACCAAGGCAACTCTTAGGAAAGCTACCACACTTCCCTAAGTTACTTCCCTCTGCCATTTTATTCCAATGACAAGAAAACCAACTTGAATATTTTTAAAGAAAAGCAAATATAGGACTAAAGAAATGACTATGGTTGACAACTTCCTGCTCAAAAATATTATGATATCCCCTTCTGAGATTAAATATTCAAAGAGTTTAAATGTTTAGTCTACTACTCTTTAAAAAGTTCATCATGTAGAGGTAGAAAATGAATCGAATAATGTTGCTCACGACTGCGAAGGTTGATGAGTGGGACGTACAGAGATTGGCCAATAGGCACAACATCAATTACAGGAGAGAATAAGTTAACTTATCATTAGTGTATAATGTTCTGCACATTTCTAAGTAGATAGGAAAGGGGTTTTAATTGTGATACAAAAGGAAATTATAAGTGTTGAAAGTCAGATATGCTAAGTACCCTGAATTGGTTAATATTCTGTATATATAAACCAAAACATCAAATTGCACCCTTCATTTATATGATAATCATGTCAATTAAAAACATAAAATAACAATATGAAGCAAAAACATTAACACCTGTTGATATGGATGTGGGATTGAAGGGGATTTAAAGTGTAGAGGCAGACAATGAATGCAGGAGTGACCCTGCATCTCCCTGAGATGCTGACTGCTTAGTCACAGAAGACATTATGAGGAGAAGTAGTAGGAAGGCACTGGGCAGGCATCTGAGCAGGCCCAACAGTGGAAACAGGAGGATCCAAGCCAGAATCCACTTACTGGACCCAGCCTTGGGGCTCTACCATCTTGAAGGGATACAGCTCTAGTTTTCCCTTTCTCAGAGGCATGGTCTTCTGTCTTTCCCATATGGCCAATTCATTGTCAGTGCCAGGGAAGAAACTGAGTGATTCCCAGAGACAAGCACCAGCACCATATCACAGGATTTCAAGCATGAATGTGATATTACCGTGGGAAACAAAAGTGATTCTTTTTTAAAAATCGACATGTCATACCTCAGGTATATGCCCAAACAAAATGAAAACAGAAAATCAAACAGGAAACACACTCATAGTAGTATTATTCACATTAGTTAAAATGTGGTGACAGATAAATACATATGGACAGATGAGTTAATGGATAGAACACACTGTATACTACAATCAAGTCTCATTTGACCTTCAGAAATGAAGTCCATGTGTCTGGAACAGGATTGATCCTTAAACGCTTTGCATTAAGTGAAATGCAAAGTAGCAAGAAAGATACATTATTCTGCTTATAGAAAATCCCTCGAAGAAGCAGTCATAGAGACACCAGATGGGAGGATGGAGAGCTGGCTATTGTTTAACTGGTGCAATCTCAGGTTGGAATTAATGAAAGAGGAGGCACCCTTTTATAAAGGCACTGTGAAGAAACAACCAGACAAGTCAAAAAGGGAAAGTTTCCTTTATGACAACTGTCCTTGCCTCAGCAAATAAGAGTAGAAAAAAAGAGATTGACTTAGATTTTAAAAGACTTAGGGAATCCAGAAAATTCCTTGTCCTGGCTTAGATGTGAGTTTTGACAAAGCAGCTGTAAAAGGCATTATGGAGATAATTGAGGAAATTTGTATACGAATGGGGAATTCAATTACACAAAGAAATCATTAATCCACTCAGGCATTCTAATAATATTCTTGTCCACTTATGAAAATGTTCTTTCTGGAGATGCAAACTGAGGTTTTTCAAGGTAAAATGTTCAAAATGTCTCAGATTCACCTTAAAATAGCATACAAAAACAGCAACAACAAAAGCCCCAGAGTTTAAGAATTAAAAGCTAGATAAACAATTCTGGAAAACAGAATGGGGGAGGGGGTGGCGGTAAAGGGTGCCTTGTGCTGTGGATCTGGAAAATGTCGAGAACTGAGAGTTTAAATGATTGCTGCTGTCACCTTCAGTCCCTCCGTGGAACAGAAGAGAGACCAGGGAACACCTGTGAAACCTGGAATATATAGCAAACAGATTAGACAGCCGTCAGACAGCAAGGCAGCTCTGAGGCCATGAGAAAGGAAAGCAACAACTTCAGTGACTTAAGGGGTTGTAAGAAAATCTCAGTCCATTAGGGTCCCCAAACGAAAGTTACCCCTTAGAGGAGACTCACAGGTCGAGTGTCCTAAATGACCATACCCAGGGACACTATCACTGCCAGCCCAGGGTTGAATGCAGGGGTGACCCTCAGCATTACCTCTGCTGCTCACAGTAGGTCCTCTCAAAGGAAGATCTGAGCAATGTGTCTTCACTGCACTCCCACTACGCTCCGGGAGGAGGCTACATCAATTCAATCACGTCTTTTCACTTCGCATCCCTGGGTCACACGCACTTGCTCTTGAAACCTCTCCCAGCTACCTGGCACATGCTTTCCCTAGCTTTTCATAATGTTGACTTCCCCCATCAATTCCCCAAACCTTTACTCTGTGTCTTTGAGTATCACCTATATGCTAACAACTAAAATTTTGTAAGTGTTTCATTTGTAGCCTTCTAGTTATCTCACTCCTGAAACTTAGATTTCTATCTGTGGATCACATATTTGTACCTCAATAGAACCTAATGTGCCAAAACAAAACCTGGCATCGTCCCCATTTCCTTTTAATGTATTCTCTCCTCTTTTTCCTTCTGTCATGAATAATGGCAACACCAGTCACCCAGTTCATGTAACCCCTTAGAATGAGGTTAACTCCTCATAATTGTCAAAATACAATTTTCAAAATTTAAAGATATGCCAATCATACAAATATAGAATGAATGTTTCCAAGATCGATTTAACTCTTTACTGAGGAGACCAGAAAGATGGAGTAGCTGATTTACAGAAAGGTTAAGAGTAGTGGCAGCCTGTTAAAGAAGGTCTGGAATAAGTTTCAACTTTAATACCCTACATCTTAACACTGTGCAGTCAAAATGAATGAATATTCACAGCTACTTGGTTCTTACTAGACAAAAATCACTTGCAGCTCCATAGAACAATGTCTATAAGCTACCATTTCAGCAGCATGAACCCTTACAAACAGTAAACAACCAAGGCGTATTAACAAAGCAAATAATGGCATGTTTCCTAAAGAACTAAATAATATTGGGTATGTATATCAGGCAATACTTTATCGTCTGGCCTTGTTTTCAAGTTTCAAATTGGCTTTCTTCATTCGTTCACTTGATTCTGTCCTGAGAATGATCTTAAGAAAATATCTTGTATATTCAAAGAAACTGAAATTTTTGCTGAGCCACAAAACCAACTTAGTAGTTGCAAAGTAATCACACTTTGGGGTGATTTAAGACTTGACCTGAGGGCTGGAGAGATGTCTCCACAGTTAACTTCACCAGCTGCTCTTCTGGTAGTCCTGAGTTCAATTCCCAGCAAGCACATGGTGGCTCACAACCATCTGTAATGGGATGGGATTCCCTTCTGGGTATCTGTGAAGGCAGATCACTCATAAAAATAAATACATAAAAATAAATACATATTTTTAAAAATTGACCTGATATCTGGCCGTGTACTCAGCCTATTTATTTAGCCCACCTTTAAGAGAATAATAATCTACTTTACTAGCCTTGGATATTTCATTAGGATTTACAACCTAAGCTGGTGTGTCCCGTTGATTTCAAGTTATGTGTTCCTCCATGCCTCTTGCCTCAGAGCAGTATATGTGTTCACTGGGGTAATTATTTACTTAGAACAGCCAACAGATTGAAAGCAAGCTTATGTGGCAAATATCCACTGTAAGTGTTGAATACAGAATATGGGTATAGTTTGATAATGCTGTTTATAGAACTAAGTGTTTGGGGGTCAGTTGGAGTCAGTAACTTAGTAAAACTGTTAAAATTTTCTGGAAAGAATCACCTATTTCCCCCCAATGCAAAGCTTTCTGTGCTTCTCAATAAATACAGAGCAAAACTGCTGGTTACAAACACAGACAATAGGGATTGATCATATTCAGAAAAAGGCTACAAACAAAGCAAGTTACCAAAAACGACAGACAGACAGAAATACGGGGAGAAAGTGGAGAACTCAAATTTGCCTTGCTCTTGGTCAAATTAATTCAAGGGGAAGTGCTGAGCTTTTTGGGTTTTGTTTTGTTTTTGTTTTTGTTTTTGTTTTTTATGTAACATCAATGTGTTTTAGTGCCTCTGAGATTATCTTTAATGCATTTAACCTATGCAGATTCCATGTCAATATTTATGAGAAGGAGTCTGCCCACTGCTCTGCCCATGGTGCTCTCCACAGTGTATGAGACGTTGGCAAGTTCATGAAGTCCACAAGAGAGGGCTGCTTCACTGCAGACTCACCAATACAGTTCAGGAAGAAAAAGTGTAGGCATCAAGCGCTTGTGATCTTCAGTGTTAACTGACACAACCTAGAGTCACCTGGAAGAAGATCCTCTATGATTTTATTGACTGAGACAGGAAGCCCCTCCCACTGTGGGTAGCACAGTGGGTAGTCCCAGGACTAGGACTTTAGACTATATAAAACATAAAAAAAAAAAAAATGAGCTGAGGACTAGCAAACATCCCTTCATCTTTCTTCTCTGTTTCCTGAGGTGTGTGTTGTATGACACTACTTCTATAGAAGCACCAGTGAACATCTGTTCTACCCATAGGGAAGCCATGACAGACCAAAGATCCCATCAAGTCCAACTTGGTGAACCAACAAATTCTGGTTTGGGTTACTTACAGAAGTATGAGTGAGAGGTTGCTTAGAGGAGCAGAACTGACTCAAGCCATCAGCACCACTGAAGCCCCCACCCCCAGCCCCCAAGCATGGTTGATGGCTATGGAGTATTTCTCAGCAGGCCTTGCTGCTCATATATGCTTAGGGACCCAGTGAGTCTGTGTCAAGGACTTCCTGAAGCAACTGAGTTGTTTCCTCCCTCAGTTTACGGGAGCTAAACTTTACAGTGGGATGGAAAGTTTCACCTCCCCTTTACAAAAGAATTCTCAGCCTGTAGGTGACAACTCCTTTGGGGGTCAAATGACCCATTCACAGGAGTAGCATATCAGATTTCCTACTTATCAGATATTTGGATTATGATTCATAACAGTAGCAAAATCACAGTTATGAAGTAGCAACAAAAAACATCTTGTAGTTGGGGGTCACATCATGAGGAAATGTATTAAAGGGTTGCAGCATAAGGAAGGTTGAGAACCACTGCTTTACAATGTCTTAAGAAACTTCCCTGCCCCAAGATGAACTATATCAACGGGGAAGAACTCACTCCATAACAGCTTGTGGTGTGAGAAGCAACCTCAAGCCCCTGATTCTGTTGTTTTCCTACTATGATAAACTGTGCCTCAAACTGTGGCCTTCAAACCAATTCTTCATTAAGTTGCTTTTGTTAGAGTATTTATATTAAGTGGAAAAGAAAGTACAATAACACTGGACACTGGTAATATGGGGAGAGCCAGAACATTACCTTCTCTTCCTTCTGCCTCTCAATTAGACTGGAAGGAACCTCCAGTACGTGAGATTGAGTGTTCCATTCTTCAGAGCCAGGCTCCATCTCACTCTTGGTCATCTTGGTCAGCCTTGGTCTTAGGGATCCACACCCTTATGGCATGATCCTTGCCTTGTGGAAGTCTGAGAGGTGACTCATAGTCATATGGGCAGAGATCTATGTGTTTGAAGGGAAAAGAGGTGAAGACAGGTTCAGGTCCCCTCCTGCTATGGAAGGGTTTGCACTGGGAGGAGACTCAGGGGCAGAGTCATCCTCAACTGGGCTTCTTGAAATCAAAACTTCGAACTTTTAGCTAGTCACAGTTAGGTTTACAATTGTCAACATTTCTGGCTTCCAAGGTAGTTAGTTACCTTCTTATATATAAGTAGACTACAGATCAGCCTACTGTTACCTTCCAGCAGGAAGACTCTAGTAACACTTAACCTAAAAAGAACACAGACTCGAGACCAGAATATCCTATAAAATATAGGATAAAACAGTTACCTTCCAGAGGTTAGACTCTGGTAACACTTAGACTAAGAAGAATATATACCTCAAGACCAGAATATCCTATAAAGTATAGCATGAGTTAGAAACTCAAAAGTCCTTATTAAAGGGGATGTTTTTAATTTTCAAAGGAGCATTTACTCACTGAGTTTTTAATTTATTTATTTGCATTATATGTTTACATTGTGTACTGCTTAGTTTAGGTTAAATGCATCTATCTCCCTAAAGATTTGTCATTTCTTTAGAGTGAGAGCATTCAAAATTTTTCCCTGTATCTTTTTGAAATATATAAAATATCCATGTCATTCTTAGTGCCCTTACTGTGTATGAAGCATAGAACAGAATACGGTGTATTAATCTCAGCTCTATTCTTCTAATCAGAACACTTGGTAGCTAGTAGTAGGCCTGAAACTAGCATTTCAGAGGCTTTGCTAAATAAAGAGAAATTTCATAGCCTCTGCCTTTGTCTGCTTTATACTTTTTATAATCAAGCAAGTTGTATTTAGATGTACATATTTGTAGACTTACAAGATGTCTTTGAACTCAAATTGTGCTCTTATTACAACCATCAGAAACAGAATTCTACATTATTTTTTGATGAATTCTCATTAGTAATGAGGCACTAAGCATGCTAGTGAATACAACACAGAGGAGAATATTAATAGGGTTATTTTTAGCTGCCACCTACCTACCACATCAAGACAACATCCAGAGCGGGAGCAGAAGAATGGCTTTTCGTTTAATAAACCATAATGTTCCTGAAAAATCCTTCTCTTTCCTCCCCAAACTGGGGCATCTAATTATACAAAGTGATTGCTGTGGCAACAGATTATATGAGTCCAAAGGGTATAAAAAAAAGAGGGAGGGAGAGAGGACCGAAAGGAGAAAAAACAGGATTACAGGAAAAGAAGGGCCAGTTCGGCGAATCCACAGAATATCAAACCTTAGGGGGAAAAATGTAATTTTTTTTTGTAAAGTTAGAAAGCTAGTAAAGAGAAGTAAAACTGAAAATTTAAAAATCAATAACAACAACAAAAATTTGTAAAGGTTTGAACTATCAATATTTGAATATCAAAGTTAAAGTCAATATGCGTAAATGACACCAAGAAACACAGCAGGAACTTCCATGGCTTTACATGAGAAAATACAGACATGCATTTAAAAAGTTACATGACAAACTCTACAAGAAATATTCAGTGGAATGCAAGCTATATTATTTTATGAAATAAGAGGATACAAAGATTAGCCACACTATTATGTACCTATGTCATGTATTGCAGTAATATTAATCTATATATAATGGAACCTAAACTATCTAAGAATACAGACCACTTAAAGATCTGTAACTAGCTTTACACATGACTTATTGAACCCTAAAAATAAGACAAATGCCTCCAAAATACAAGATGTCAATGTTCTCATACTAGGCTTGCAAAGATCTAGGTTTGCTAACAAAAATGCCCTGTAGTAAGGCTCCCTTCAACATGATTGACAGATGACTTAGAAAATAAGGCTCCCTTCAACACAGTTGACAGATGACTTGAGAAAATTCTTTGAAAGGCCATTTAGACTGTATATGAATATCAAAACTGAAGTGCACAAAGCTTTTGAACTAGTTTTTTGAAAAATATTTTAATTAAAAAATATTGTATTAAAAAATGTTTGTGTGTGTGTGTGTGTGTGTGTGTGTGTGTGTGTGTGTGTGCAAGCACGTGAGATGCACCTGAAGCAAGAGTTAGGGCAATTGTGAGCCAGGCCTGGGTCTTGGGAATGAAACTTGTAGAAGAACAATAAGCACTCTAACTTTGTGCCTTCTCTCCAGTTCCTGCGTGGAGACACTGGAAATGTTGGAGACACTGGAGACACTGGAGACACTGGAGACACTGGAGACACTGGAGACACTGGAGACACTGGAGACACACTGGCACTTCTCAAGGCCGAAGCTATCTTTTAGTCTTGCCTGCATTTGTTCCTGATGTCCATATGAGGCTGTCCACACAGCTTGGGAACAAAAATGCTAACTAAGTGTTTGTGAAGAGAGGCAGGGCAAATGTACTCACAAATGTCGTGGGATGGATATTTAACTAGTAAAAAGAACAGGAATAAGCATTGCCACATGAACTAATGTGCAAGATGCCTTCAAAAGATCATTACATAAAGGAGAGAAAGTAAAAGAAGTAGATTGAAAAATACTAATCAATTGGGTAAAAAAAAAAATTACACTAATACAAGTTGGTGCCAGTTCATATAGTCAATATTCTTCAATCAAAATCCACCAGAATTACTTACAGATGAAGATGTTGAGTTTGGTTTTTGTTTGGTTTTGTGAGACACAGAAGAAAGCATACCATGGGGTGTTGATGCCTTGGGAAATGGTAAAAGTGTAGGAGAAAAGACTTACTAAGGACTTGGCTTTGGTTGGAGAGTTGGGGGAGGGGAGAAATTAGCACAATAATATGATTAAGCATCTCACAAGTGTGATCTAGGAAGGCAAATTATGAGGTGATGGAGCTACAGTTGGGAATTCAAGCATCTCCTTTCAGCCCCTCTGGCATGGGTGAGGACAAGGCCATGGTTTCCTTCTGCTTTGTAACAGTCAATTTCCTGAAGTTTTATCTTTTTTGATTCTCTCTTGGTACTTGGTTCAAGGAAGCAGGCTTTGTCTGTGCAGTTTCTGGTTTTGTTACTGTGTTGTTTTGTGCCTGATGGTAGCTGACTCCTCCATCACACACGCTAGAATCCTTGGAACAAAATTCTCAGAGAACTCAACATCAAGTCCCTCCGATCCACAGGCCCTTAGGTCCTCTGCCTCCTTTGCACAAACTCGCTCATAAATTGCCCATGTTGTGTCTAGTCCATCCCTCCGGAACGGAAGTTCCAAGGCGATGTACATATGTGTGTTCATGCACACACGTGTCTATGTATGTGTTTACGAAAGCACAAATCATTCATTCAAATAAGTGGCACCATGCTACAGTTCTGTAGAAAGAATAAATGAAAGTAATGGAGTAGGCAAACAACTAAGCAAAACCCAAAACTCCTTCCCTTCGTGTCACACTAAAGCATTGGAAGCCAGGTGTGATTGATCAGAAGTCGTCTCAACGTTTCTACTGTTAACTACGACTTCTGTAAAACACATTTTGAAATTGTTTTCTAATAATGGGAACCATAGGCTAGTCTACATTTCAAACCATAGATTTATCTGGAAATGTGAGAAATAATTTCCTCCTCTAACAGACATCTATTATAATTCTATCCGTTCCTGCATACTGCTTTCTCTTTTACTAATAGAAAGGTTACTGGGCTAGGAGTATGGTTCAATACTGCAGCACAAGGTTAGCCTATGAGAAGCCTTGGGTTCAATTCCCAGCATACGCGCACAAAAAGGAGAGTTCACAAACAAAGATCCACCCTTTGTCTATATATTTTATTCAAGCTGAGCAGTATGCCTCACACAGCCTTTCTAACACTGCAAAAACTACTAATACTACTACAATACTAAGACTCTAAAGTCTTGGGAGAAATATATAAACATCCTTCCAGAATACGCACAATTGTTCTGTCTCTTTTGAGGATACTGGGGCACAGAGGGGTTGAGAATATTATTCTATGTTTGTATGCAGACGGAAGTTTCCAGAAGAAACAGCTTTTAAAATGTAGTAGAAAAGGGAGATTGTTGCTTATTATGAAGATCTTACAACTTGAGAAGGCACATATCCCAAGGAGGCCGACTGAGCATAGGCAGAGAGAAGGGACACAAAGGACACAAAAATAAGTGGGCCACATCGGTTCGGAGCCCGCTGGAAAGCTCAACAGGAACAGACCTCCAGGGAATACAGCGGCTCCTTTTTGTTTTGCAGTCCCCACACCACCACCACCACCACCCCCCGTGTGTGGCATATAATTTAATGTAATGTATTTATCTTGTGAGGTTTCATAAGGGAAGGGAGAAGGACGGGGAGGGAGGAAGAAAGGGAGAGGCACTCTGAGAATTTGATTGACAGGTGGGCCTGTCAAGTTAGTTTTCTTGATCACAAAGCTGGTTTAGTGAAGCTTGAGGAGAATTAGACGCAGTTCGAAAAGCCACCCTATGTTGGACTGAAGAAGAAATGATCATAGCCTTAGAGACCACCTACCGCCAAAGAAGACCTTAAAAGGGTATTTTTAAAATACGTGGCTTTGTTGCTAACATTATAAAATCAGGAACAAAGAACAAAGACTTGCAGTTTGGGGCTTTTCTTAAAGAAGCAAGATCCAGCACACAGGCACTGAGCCCTCACAGTCGAGGCGCTGCTGCCCCCTGCAGGTGGGAATTATGATCTCCTTTTTGCGAGTCGCTTCTCCCACTGCAAGGTACTGTTTCATTTTGTGCATTATGGAGTATATGGGTATTTGAATTCATTTATATACTAATTATCCTCATCCTGCAGTGTATGGCATGCTAGCGTACATCTGATCAGGAAGAAAGGAGCACAGTCTTAGATTAGTGATTCTCAATGTGATTTTTCCATCCCATGTTGAGAACTACACTTCAAACCACTTCTCTGGCAATTAAACCATAGTCTATGCCTACTGTAAGGTCTCTCCCAGGGTTTTCTTGTGCTATAAATGCTAAGTGCCGTGCGCATGAGTGCTGTGATAATAAATACTTAGGGATGCAGGGGCGGGCACGATTATGTCTGTAATCATTAAGAATTTGAAAGATTGACTTGAACTTCTGCAAGAGGACAAGCATTCTGCAAGACAGAGGAAGCAAATGCAGATGCATGAACTTAGTAGTCCACAATTCCTGCAGAGTGTAAAGTGGAATGCTACAGGCAATGCTGCCCCCCCTTCAGTCTTGATGCTAGCTATCTCAGAGTAAGAGATCCACAGAAATACTGAAACAGGCAACACACTACATTTGAAACTCTTCTAATCATCCTCCTCCTCCTCTTCCTCCTCTTCCTCCTCTTCCTCTTCCTCCTCTTCCTCCTCTTCCTCTTCCTCCTCCTCCTCTTCCTCCTCCTCTTCCTCCTCCTCTTCCTCCTCCTCCTTCAGAGGGAACAAAGACCTTGAGGAGTGAAGTGATCTGCTCAATGTCACGAAGCCACTTGGTGAAGGAGTTGAAATCAAATCTGCCCCCCCCCACACACACACCAGTGTTTTCCTGTACATGTGAAGGCATGTCAGTTATTTTGGTCATGGACAAGGAGAAATTCTGAGCTTCTTGGGAGTTTTAGATGTAATTCTTTTTTGTTTCCATTTCTCTTCCTCACTCACTTGTACCTCATATTCTTACTCAAGGAAAAGCAAACAGACAAAGTGTTATGTGAGGGGTATGTGTGTGTGTGTGTGTGTGTGTGTGTGTGTGTGTGTGTGTGTCTGTGTGTGACTGACCAATATAGGAACAGATCAAGAATCCTTAATGAGCTGAACTACTTTCCAGTATGTGATTGTAGTTGACTGCCTGCAAAAAAAGGGGGATCTGCTCAACTTCTAAACTCTCTGTGACTGCCATTCTCTGAAAAAGAAAGAAAAAACTACAAGATGAATTTTCAGCCTACTAAAGTGAGCACAATGAAAGCATAATGAGCTAGCAGGCATGTCTCACGTTTAATAGTGATAATGATTAGAATCAGAATTTAGAAACACTACTCAGTTTTGGGGTACCTTAAGACAAACTGACAGACAGACTGCCCCTGGCTTTCATACCACACCAGCAAGGCTAACTCTGCATCTTGGAATTTGGTAGTGGCAAAGTAGTTTAGTGTTAACAACACTTGATTTGAATTTGAACCCGAGTTTTTAGCATTGACCAGCTAAGCGGTGCAGACAACTGAATCAATCTTTCCAAGTATCTACCTACACATGTATAAATGACAAAAAGTTGCATTTTACTGTTTTCTTTTGGGTTTTTAAGAGATTTACTACCTTTTCTTTGGGTGTGCCTCAAAGCAAATTCCAAGACAAAATTTGAGTGCAAGTTGGTTACTTGACCTTAGGAAACACTGAGGCCAAGTTGAAGGGACGCAGTGAAGGGAGAACGCCAATAACAACAATGGCTGTTTAACGGGCTCCATTGCTTCATTCGAAGCCCTTCGGGAACTTCCAACTCCACTCGTTGGTTGATATTGTTCTGGAGGCATCAATACCATAATACTTCTGCCAGGACCTGACCACAGATTTAGTACACGTTAGAGTGCTGAGAAATAATTCTTACATAAAGCCGGGGGCTTTCAGTAGAAAGCTCTGAGTGTCCAGAGGAAATGCCTGTTAAGGCCGCCAACAACTCCTGAGAAGAGGATAAAGGCGGGCTGATGATGACATCTGTCCTAGTTAGGTGCTATATTTAATAGATCAGTGTAACCACCAAAGAGAGGCACAGCTGTTTAAACACAAACACTGAGCATGAAGGACTCTCCTTTGAGAGTCCGCACAAATCAAGGAAGCTCTGTTGCTGAGCTGAGTGGGGCGAAATCCCCCACTCACACTCTCCTCTGCCGTCGCCCCTTCCCTCCCTACCTCCATTTTCCCTACAGCCTTCTCCACTCCACACCTCCCCGGTCTCTTCCTCAATCTCATCTTCCTCAGATCTTTCTCTCAACTCCTAAATCTGAAACCTAGAACAGTGCTGACGACGTCCGACACTTTCTCATCCAACAGAGCCAGTGTCCAACTTCCTTCTCTTTCCTCAATAAGCCTAGTTCTTATTCTGAAATTCAAGGCACTGTCAGTTTCTGTGAAAGGAGGTCCCTACTCCTACCGTCACCTTTCTCTTGTGGTCTGAACCGCGGGTCAGGTAGCGTCTCTGTGGGTGTCTTTAAATGTACCACTTACATCAAACACGGTGGCACCTGTCTGTAATCACAGCACTTGGAAGCAAAATACTGCAAGTTCCAGGCCAGCTTGGGTTACTCTGTGAGATACTGTCTCAAAACAACAGCAGCAACAAGACATAAATCTTACAGCTTGCATTATAAATATGCAGTTACAGCATTATAAATATGCATTTATAATCCAGCTTGCTAATTGCATCATTATTCTTTATAAGCAGATGTGGAACATTTGCATTCTTGAGAAGTTCATAGATGATTTGTAGGCACACTGATGTCTACCAGTCGTCTGATGGTGCAACAGGCTTCCTAAAGCAAAAAGCATCGTTTTTGGAATTCTGGTGCCTGTCATCAATTCTAATGTGCATTTGGTGCTCCATAAGTAACATTTTAATCAATAAAAATGTGCTTTGAGTATTTCCACTATTCACTCTGATTTTGACCAAGTTGCTACCTGTGGCAATAAAGTATATGAAAAGTGCATTCTGCATACCCATGGGAGTGTGTTAAATCTTGTTGGCCATCTGCCAGTTCTGCAGCTAAGTGGCTATTAAATTTGGCCATTTGTTCTACCTTTTCACCCTTGGTTGCCTTAAAACTCTTCCAAAAAGGTCTTTAGTCTTATTAGAGTGGTCATTGGAGCCTAGGAGACTAATTCTCAAAATCAGGTGTTAGAATGGCTAGAGAGAGTGTTCTAACAAAACAAAGATGGCGGATCCATAGTCCTCATTGTTTGAGGAAGGTCAAGGCTAAGAGCTGTTTGGTTTGATTTTCCTTGTGTATTTTTGCAGCACCATGGACTAAATCAGGGCACCTTGCACACTCTGGAGGTGAGCCTACTCTGAGCCTCATCCCTAGACAAAAGATCGCTATTGTTAACATTATGCCGCCTAACAAAAGTATCTACATGTCCTACAATTGGCCTGAAGAAAAGCATCCTACAGATGCATACCACCCCTTATGTTTATTTACACTTGACAAGATGGTTATCAGAACACTCCACAAGCAACTCTTGAGATTAGCTATGTTTTCATGATTTAGCTTCATCAGTTTTCATTTAGTAGAAAGAATAATGTACATTATTTAGCACATCTAAATAAAGTCCATTGTGTAACCACCATCTTCTACAATAGAGACATAGATGGCACGCCTGTACTGTCAGCCACCACCACGCATGCGTGCTACTCTACAATAGAAACAGATGGCATACGTGTACTGTCAGCCACCACCACGCATGCGTGCTACTCTACAATAGAAACAGATGACATACGTGTACTGTCAGCCACCACCACGCATGCGTGCCCATGAGCTCCATTCATATCTTCTGCATCGTAGCAGAATCTGTGAGGACAGTTGAGAGGCCTGCAGGATGAAGACTAGCATACATCTTTCCACTCCTACAGGAGTTATCCAGGAGTATTAGAGCCTCTGCCTCTGAACTATCTTCAGAATAGAAAGTACAGGAGGATTGTGGCGGTCCATAAACTGAGCTCCTCCGTTCTTCTATTTAGTTCTTTAACTCTCCTCTAGACTCTTAAATCTGCCCTAGAAAAGGTCACTAAAAAAGCCAGAATCTTGTCTGTCCCAGGCTGAATGGACAGAATGATAGAACTCTCCAGACTGTGGCTGAGGAAGAAGCTCTTTCCTGATTAAATCCTGGGTACACTATTTGCTTCCAAAAGTCTAAATTTTACTTGAAAAGTAGAGTCCATGGTCTTCAGAGATGGCTCAATGGCTTAGCACACCTGCTGCTCTTGCAGAAGACCTTGGTTCAGTTCCCAGCACCCACATGGTGATTCACAACCATAACTCCACTTCCAGGGAAACAAATGTCCTCTTCTGATCTTCTCAGGAACAGACATGCACGTGGTACGCAAACATGCATACATGCAGAACATCATGCACATACAATCTTCAGTTTTCTCTTAAAAAGAGAAAAGTGAAGTCAAAATGCTCAGAAATTGAGAGAGAGCTTCCGCCTAAGTTAATGATAATTTTTAACTTTCAAGGGGAGTCTGAGAAAATCTTTTATGTAGTGTGGCTCTATGTGTAAGATATTCTGTCTTTATCAGAGTGCTTCATGAGAATTGAAAAATAGATCTCCAGTAGGATGGAGTGATTCTCTTTTACAGAGGGAAAAAAGGCTTATATTAATAAGGAGGGTAAATAATATTATTAGTGACTTATCTGGATTTATATATTAATATTTTGCTATAATTATAGATATTTTAAATGCTTGCATGCCAAGCTTATTAGAGTACTATAGAAGTGTTTTATAATACAATTAAATTCTAATATAACATCTAGTAGAATATTATTTTATATCCACTCTTGTAGTAATGAAGAATTTTAAAAATATCTGTTTTTCATTTTCTGTGTGTGTGCATGCAAATGTACGTCGCCCTGGCATTTGCATGGAAGACAGTTTGTGGGAGTCTTTTTTTTCTTCTGCCACCATACATGTCCTGGAGATTGGACTCGGGTTATCAAGCTTTGCAGCATGTGGCTTTACTCCCAGAGCTATATTGCCAGTCCTAATGAATATATTCAATTAAATCAAAAGTACTTAGTTTTGAAATTTTTCAGGAAACATTACTGTACAGCCATAAGTGTACATGATTTTTATATATAATATACATATATGTTTTAACTATTTTAATTTCCGTAACTATTAATTTAACCAATATAGTTTTGTTTAATCTTTTGACATCTTAAAAAATCTCTTCAATCCTGGTACTTTGTAAGTATTTTCAATTGTGGAAAGATTTTGTGTGTTCTGAATCATATTCTACTGAGTTTAATAGGGAGCACGGCCTGAAGAAGAATGAAGAACGGCCAAGTCTTAAATACTGATGCGAGAGGGGTCACCACCCCTACTACTTTCATAGTCAGATCCTCATTGAGGAAACTAAGCCAAACTTATGGGGAGGGGAGCGGACTGCGTAACTGAATTTCTTCAATTAAACCACTAGATGGCACTATCCTCGTTTCTTTTGTAAATCCACTGGCGACATGACTACTAAAGAAATGATTGTATTTTAAATGTTGCAAAATGACTATTCTCTGGTTCTATCTAAGGAAGAAAACTACAGTAGAGGGATTTCAAGCACTAAGAAGAATATTTTCTTGTGTTCAGGTTGAGGGTGTTTGCATCCTTTCTGATGGACAGAAACAGAGAAGCCACTGGGGTCACTGATGAGAAGCCATCTCTTCAGCTACTATGCAAGGCCTGCAAGGAGCCTCCCCAACAAAAACACAGATGACCAGTGCTCTCAAATCTGCTTTCATTTATTTACTGCCTTATGTCACCATCTTCTTCCAGTTTGTGGATTAAAAAGCTTCATCAGGTCCTGGCGAGGTGGTACACACCTGTAATTTCAGCCCTCTGGTCCAGGTAGTAGGATCCTGAGTTCAAAGCTAAACTAGGCTACGTAGGAATCAGGACTAACAGATGGCAGTTATGTTGGAGGGTCTTACGATAGAGGATTTTACACGCTACACCTTTTCTACTCTACGCACCAAATTGAAAGCAGAAATACTCACTTTTTCTAGCCCAGACCACAGCACTCATTTTCTCTAATTTAAACTTGAACATTTGATAGCCTGTCTGGCTTGCCTTTTACATGAAAAGTATTTAAATGCAAAAATACAAGTATCAAACATTTTATTGTTTATTACTTTTTTAATGTATATGAAGTTTTACCTGCATGCATATCTGTGTCCTGTGTTCATACCTGCTGCCCCACGAGGCCAGAAAAAGGAATCAAATCCCTTTGGACTAGAGTTACAGACAGTTGTGAGCTATCCATGTGTACTGGGGATTGAACCCATGTCCTCTGGGAGAGTAGCTAGAGCCTTGCCAGCCCTAAATTATAATTCTTTTAAAAGTGAAAACAATGGTTGTCTTTATTTTCATCCAAATATGAAGTGAACACAAGTGGAAGACTTTATTCATCTCATTTATTAATTAGAATCTGCTTAAAGGAAACTTTCAAAAACATGTATGTATGTATGTGCGTGTGTATATATGTGAATGTACATATACTCAAACACACACAAAACAAAGGACTCCCAAAAACTTTGCTGAAAGACACCAACTATTTAATATTTTACAAAGCAGTGTAAGTGTGATATTTTTCTCTTTTTGAAAGTGTATCTCTAACAGATAAAATTAACCGGTTTGTAACTTATTGTATAACTTGTACCCATTTCTACTGAGATGCAAAATAGCTGCCCACTCCTTCATGTCGATCAGGCCAGGACTAAGCAACAGTCTTGTCAGAGCAGAAACTCCCCAGAGGACCTGCTAAACTCAAGACAGGGCTCCTAACAATGCTTACAATGTGCAATCACGCTGCCGGGAAGAACGGCCTCTTTGGAGACAGCCTTATTCCATTTGCTGCAATGCTAGGACAAACCACAGGGAGGCACTGTTTGCACTAGATTTTCTTCATAGTGATGAGTACAAAGTTTAGTAGATTTCCTTGGCAGTAGCTTCTGTGGAAGACACACAAAGAAATTCAGATTAAAAAAAAACAAAACAAAAGAAAAACAAACAAACAAAAAAACCCCACCTCATCTCTGACTTGGTTTGCCATTTAAGTGGGACATTGTATCATTAAAAAGTCTCAAACTAGGGAGAGCTCAATGCTACACTGTTTGCCTAGCATAAATTAAGACTCTATTTTATCCCCATTTGGAGGTCACATAATTGAATGCAGCAGTCATGAAAATACCTGGAAGCAATAAAATATTTTTGAACACACAACAACCATAAAGTAATTCAAAATCAAATGCATAATGAATCCAAGGTGTTTCTGCAGCACAGCCTCGGCTGTAAGCACAGAGCATCCATACTGCACAGCAGCTGACAACACACCATGCAGCCAGACTGCCTGAGCCTCCTCAGCTCGGGTGCAGGACTGTAGTGATGATGGTATCAGGAGACAGAGACTGCCAGGCAGCTTAAGGCAGGGACCTGAAAGCAGCTGTCTTCGGGAGTGTTCTGGATGGAGACCAGAAAAGTCAGATCCCTCTGGGTTCTTTCTTTCATAAGTTGAGTTTCAAATACTTTTTAAATTTTGGAGGTTATAATATTTTATCATTCCTCCCTTCTCTTTTCTCCCCACAAATCACTCTCTCAATGATGCTGGTCTCTTCTTCTTCTTCTTCTTCTTCTTCTTCTTCTTCTTCTTCTTCTTCTCTCTCTCTCTCTCTCTCTCTCTCTCTCTCTCTCTCTCTCTCTCTCTCTCTCTTTTTCTGGTCTCTTCTTAATCACCACTAATTTCTCAGCTCTAGCTAACCACCATCCATTGTTCCAGTAAAGCAAAGGTTTCATTTCAATGTTACAGGCCTCTTGATAATCACAGGTGACTGACTCTTTGGACCCAGCTGATCTGAACCACAGGACCTTTAAAAGAGCAAAGATGCAGTGGTCCCATGGTCTAAAAGTAATTCTCAAACTTCCCTCAGGGACTTCTCAAGCAAGGCTTCAATCCTCTATTTCTCCCGACATTCTCTGCCCCCAAGCTCCCACACAACAGCTTACCAAACTTTGAATACTCAGTAGATTTTCTCACCTAAAGTTCCAAAGTTTTTTCACAATCCCCCAAAGCTGCATGGTCAGGCCTATCACAGCAATACCCCGCTATCCTGGCACCAATTTCTGATTGTTGTGATAACCTCCATAACCAAAGCAACTTCTGGAGGAAAGGGCTTACTTGGCTTCTGCTTTTACATCATTGTCCATCTTCAAAGGAAGTTGGGACAGAAATTCAAACAGGGCAGGAACCTGGAGGCAGGAGCTGATGCAGAGGCCATGGAAAAACGCTGCTTACTGGCTTGCTTCCCCAAGCTTTGCTCAGCCTGCATTCTTACAGAACCCAGGATTCCTAGCCACGATGGGCTGGGCCCTCCCCATTAATCACTAGTTAAGAAAGTTCTCCACCAGCTTGTCTTCAGCGGCTCTTACAGAAGCATTTTTTCAATTGTGCTTCCTTCCTCTCAAATAAACGGACCAGCTAATCTGCTAACAAAAATGTCTAAAGTTCTTTTTGTACTTATAGTCCCTTACTTTCCTCCAGCTGACTTTTAGCTCTACTAAGACATCAAGTACTATGTTGAAAAGGTATGGAGAGAATGAATGTTCTTTCCTTGTTTCTGGTTTAGTAGGAATGCTCTGAGTTTCTTCGTATTTAGGTTGATTGTTGGGTGTGATTTAGTTGTAAATCCCTTTATGTTTATCTCTTGTATCCCTAGTCTCTCCAGGACTTTTATCACAAAAAAGATGTAGGATTTTGTCAAAAGCATTTTCTGAATCTGAAACAATCATGTGGCTTTTGGCTTTCATTCTGTTTGGGTGGTGAATTACATTGATTAATTTATATATTGAATCATCCATGCCTCTCTGGAATGAAACCAACTTGATCAGAGTGAATAATTAATATTTATGATGTGTTCTTAGATTTACTTTTCTAACATTCTAGTGAGAATTTTTGCAGTTATATAAAGGTTATTACTTTACAATTTTCTTTTTTGCCTCTTTGTATGGTTTTGGTATTAGGGTAATAGTGTGTTTAAAAAAAAAAAGTTCCTCCACTTTGTATTTTATAGAATAATTTGAGGAGCATTGGCATTAAATCTTCTTTGAAAGTCTGGTAGAATTCTGTGCCAAAACCAACTGTCCCTGGTTTTGTTTGTTTGTTTGTTTTTATAAGATGTGAGATTTTTAATTAGTGCTTCTATTTCAGTAGGAGATATGGGTCTGTTTAAGTCACTCATCTGATCTTGACTTAACTTTGGTGTTGGTAGGTAGTATGCTTCAAGAAATTCATTGAGGGCTAGAGAGATGGCTCAGGGGTTAAGAGTACTCAGTGTTCTTCCAGAGGCCCCTGGTTCAATTCCCAGCAACTACATAGCAGTTCACAACTGTCCGTAACTCTAGTTCCAGAGGATCCAACATTCTCACACAGTCAAATGTGTAGGCAAGACACCAATGCACAGACATAAATTAACAGAACTATGTACATCTGATTTTTTGATAAAGAAAGCAGAAGTACATTCTGGAAAAAAAAAAGAAAGCATTTTCAACAAATGGTGCTGGTCAAACTTGATGTCTGCTTGTAGAAGAATGAAAATAGAATCACATGTATCAGCCTGCACAAAACTCAACTCCAAGTGGATCAAAGCCCTCAACATAAAACCAGTAAAGAATCCTTCCATTTACAATCTGATGTTCTGGGGCAATGGTGGCACAGAACATGTGGGAGTGGCCAACCAATGTTTGGTTTAACTTGAGGTCCAAGCCATGACAGGGAGCCCAGGCCCCATATTGCCTAGATGGCCAGGAAAGGGAGCATGGATAGCCTAGGACCTAGGGTAGGACCAAACACAGCTGGCAAGAAGAAAAAGAAGGAGAAGGAGAAGGAGAAGGAGAAGGAGAAGGAGAAGAAAAAGAAAAAGAAGAAAAGGACAGAGAAAGAGGAAGAGAGAGAGGAAGAAGAAGAAAAAGACAGAAATAGGAAGAGGGAGAGAAGAAGAAGAGGAAGAAGAGGAAGAAGAAGAAGAAGAAGAAGAAGAAGAAGAAGAAGAAGAAGAAGA
>JANHMN010000014.1:6306663-6330296 GCA_030674055.1 Rhabdomys pumilio | reverse complement strand
TTTTTTTTTTTTTTTTTTTTTTTTTTTTTTTGGTTTTTTGAGAAAGGATTTCTCTGTATAGCCTTGGCTATCCTGGCACTCGCTCTGTAGACCAGACTGGCCTCGAACTCAGAAATCCACCTGCCTCTGCCTCCCAAGTGCTGGGATTAAAGGCGTGCGCCACCACCGCCCGGCACAAAATGTTTTATATAGTATGTATTCCTCTAAGATATTAAAAGGAAATCTGTTAATATTATATGAAGAGCACCACTTGAACACTGAAATACATGGCCACTTTAATAGTTACCACACAATGTTTACACAGACTTATTTGAAAATTATAGAACAATTTGTGCATGTCACATTCATATTATTACCTATATTAGAACAAATACACATAACCAGATATTCAATTACATCAGTATAACATACAAGGTTTCTGTTTACTTCAAGCTTCTCAGTTAAAAGGAGACATTAATTAAATAAATAAAGTGAAAGTCCACAAGTTCATTATTAGCAATAATAAATAAGAAATCATTTTGACATGACAACCTTGAGTTACACTTACAATATTCTATTTCTGAAAAATCATAAATTTACAAGGGCCACTGTCAGGGTGAAAATACATATTTTTTTTTATTTTCTAAAAATGCTATTAGGATTTGATATTATTTATTTTTCACATATATGGCATGTTAGAAAGTAAAAATATATGTGGACAATTCTGTGTATTGTGCAGGTTTAAGAGAGGCTGTGGTTTGGGAGCAGACAAACCTGTGTTCAATTACTAGCATTGTTCCTAGTCCATACTGTGTAATGCTGGTCAATCATCTCTGGGTGCTGGAACTAGGATCCAAATTTAAAATGTGTTGTGAATACTAAATGAGTATAAATTTACTTCTGTACTTTCCACAGGGTAGCAATAGTGAAATATCGCAATCTTACATTGCAATTTAAAAAACTAAAATTGGTGAAATCGATAAATATCAATTTATATTGAAAAATTGCACTTTTAATAAATAAACATCTCATCAGGAATAAATTTTCTTAATAAAGCTTAATGCCTACTCTATCCTGATTTTAAAGTAAATACTAAAATATGATAAAATAGTCAATGATTAAGGACTTTTGGCTTTAGTTTGTGCTGCTGATACAAAAATAATGGCTATATTTAAGGCTTACTAAGTGATTGTAGTTGCCCTGAACCAACCTCTATTCTCGGTACCATGACACCAGTTGAAACAGACCCCACTGTCTTCAAGGACACAACAGACACTCATGACACCTCATATAGAGCCACTCACGAAGGTTTATGTGGTGGCACATGACAGCTCAGTCCATCTGACTTTAAGAATGAGCCACATATACAATCACAAACCCGTACTTGGAAGAAATGGGATTCCAGAAAATTAAATTTATATGGTCACGAGGAAAAGGCTAGTCTATCTAGCAATTCCTGAACATGTAGGCTCACATCTTTTTTATTTCCCAGCCTCCCTGAAATCTGACTAAAAAAATCCCCTCTTCCAGGGAATTTGCCTTACCCAACTTCACACCCTTCCTTGTATCCTTTACATTTAAGCATTATGTTTATTAATGTCAACTTGCATACATTACTTCTTGGATTTTGTGGCCTTAACTTCTAGCTATAACTGGTTCTTTCACTTTCAAACATCCTACATTGTTTAGCACAGTACTGTGTACCTAAGCGTAAGTGTGGCATGCCTGTGTCTGTGTGTGTGCACATGCATGCCAGCATGTGTGTTTATTGAATGAATAAAAACCTAAAGAACCTGGGTATTTGCAGAGAAAAAAAAATGACATAACTTGACAGAAACAAGAATTGCTGGTATGGAGTGATCTGATTTCCAAAAGTAGACCTGCTTGGTCTACAATGTCAATAATAAAACATTACTAATAAAACGGTAGTGGGGAACTCTTTTAAAAACTTTTATGAAATATTCCAAAAGGCTTTTTGATAAATTATTATTATTAAAAGCACCAAACCCAAACATTTTACCTAGTATCACTGAATAGTGATAATAATTAATAGCTTAATAATTTTCTATGACATAATGAACATAGACTTGTTTTTGTTTATGACAAAGACTACTGAACAAGAACAGGTGTTGTGAATCAGGATAAGAAGGCCATTTGCTCTAGTTAATAGATAATAGAATATGCAATAAATGTATTCTTCTGTGGTACATATACATGTTATATCAATTAAAAGAATTGTTTGCATCAAGATGTCAGAGATATCAGGAGTTGTTTTGGTACTGTAAAACATGACACAATACTGAAATTATTATTTAACCAGAAAAAAATTTGCTTATAGTATCTATTAATACTAAAATAGGATATAATAAAAAATTATTCTCAATGTGTTTATTTTCAAATTTGCCTGACAGTGTCCTTTTTAGAAATCTGATAAGTTATAGTTAGATAGCATAGATTTGAATTTCACTTTCATGACTGAAAATATTACTTACACAATAACAAACAGCAAACTAGCTTTTTACTGAAGTGCTCTGAAATTTACATTTAAAGCTTTGCAGTAAGACAAAAACCCATTGCACTGCTCATACATTAAATTATATAGCATGGTATATGCCTTATACTTATACAAAGAATTAAAAAATAAAAAAGGAGGCATAAAATCCAGGATCACAAATATGGGCTGTTTTAGCTGTCATTCTAAAAACTAGTTTGTTGAGTTCTACTTTACTTTTGAATCCAAGAAACTTTATCTTTAAATAAAGTATGGAGATGAAATCAAATGTAAAGTGTAAGCATAGAACCCCATACGATTTCCCCCTAGGTATCCGTGGAAGTAAACTATGGGACAAGGGCAGTGTTGAAGCTGCTGCCAAGTGCATCCTTGCTGCCTGGAGCACCCCACAACATCACCAGAACACATTCTGAAATGACAGCACTAGCCAATTGCAAGCGTATTTAAGTGGCTTCTTCCTTGGAGAAAAGAAAAAGATACTAACCTAAGACTTTGCTTTTTTTCTTCTTCTTCCTTAATCCTTTTTTTCTCTAACATACAATGGTGATCTTAAAGCACGTTTAGAAATGCTCACTAGTAACTGTTTCCAACAACATGGGGAACTGGGTTAATTTACACAATTAATACAAACGACCCATGTAGATACTAGGGTGAGGTCCTAGGATTTGTTACACGGAGAGCTAAACTTGCAAGAGATCGCATGGCAAAAGTAGACACTTTGTGGCATATCCCAGCTTTCGAAATATAGTTAGAAGCTAAACGGAACAGCCTTTCGGCACCAAAGGTATTGAAGTGCCCAGGAAGCACCTTCTCCACAAGACCTCTGTCCACCAACTCTATGAGACGTTCACAAGTTCCAACATAGTCACTGATCCTGCTGTATGGGAGCCAGTCAATCAGTGATCCATCGTACACGACGTCACCACTGAAGAGTACCTTGCGGTCTTTATCATGTAAGCAAATACTGCCTCTGGAGTGACCTGGCATATGCATAACAGTGAGCTGTCTGTCACCAAGGTTGATCACATCTCCTAAAATAGAAAGAGAAGTTACCAATGAATACATGACAGTGTACTTGCCGTTAATCATTGAAAAAAGCAGAGGAGCATTAAATGGGTTTCGAGGAAACTGAGGACACCATTAGCTTTACTTTCATGTTGTTTCTCCGTGTGTGCGCGCGCGTGTGTGTGTGTGTGTGTGTGTGTGTGTGTGTGTGTGTGTGTATCTGTGGTGACTGTATGTGTGCTATGTGCTATTTGTGTGTGTGAGTGGTGTGCATGTGTGTTGTGTCTGTATGAGTATTGTGTGGGGGGGCATGTGTATGTATGGTGTATATGTGTTGTGTATGTGTACTGTGTGTGTGTGTGTGTGTGTGTGTGTGTGTGTGTGTGTGTAGCACTGCCATAACTCAACGTTAGCTTGGGCAACAGTGATTTTCAAGTTATCCTGAGCTACAAAGTGAAAGTCTATCTCAGAAAAGACCAAAACAGATCAATAAATAACAAAAACAAGAGAAAATTAACGAGTACAGAAGACCAAAACACTTATTAATCAAGTTAATATAATTGACATATATAAAACATTTTACACATAGAGAGATAACATTTATTTGATTATACATCAATATTCATTTGCCTATAATGCTAAGACATAAAACAAGTTTCAATAAATTTAAAGGAATAAAATGCGAAATATACCCTCTGACCACAATACAGTTAAAATATTATTAAAATAACTACAAATAAGAAGCAGATAGTTTATAGAGCATCTTAAATAACAAAAATATAGAAAATTAAAGAGATGATAAGTATGAAAACAGGAAATATCCACAGATGTCACCACCATATTTCTCCCCGGCTTATGAAAGCAAAATGAATTAGGAAGTATCCTGGGTTGAAGTAATTTGAATGAAATTAAAATACATCAAAATCTGTGGAAACTGGCAAAGCAGTATTTAAAATTACTTTAAATGCTTGTTTTATACAGCATTAAGTATTGAGATCAATTCCAAAAATGCTGTCTTAAGAAGGTAAGAGCAGTAAACACATATGCATATTAAGAAAGACCCAACAGCTGGCAGGAGAGTTGACTCAGTTACAATGCCTGCCACAAAAGTATGAGAACCCAGGGTGGACCTTCAGCACGCATATAAAGAGGCTGGGTATGATTACATGCATTGGTAACAGGGCATAGGATGAGTAGAGACAGAAAAATCCCTGGAGTTTCTAGCTAGCCAGACTAGCCAATTGGTGAGCATCAGGTTCAGCAAAAGACCTGTCTCAAAAGAAAAGGTGGAGAACAACTGAAGACACTTAATGTTGACCTCTGGCCTCCATTTATAAATGTATGCATATACATTTAACACACATAAACATAAAAACGTTTTAAAAGAATGATAAGGAACATAGAAAATGAGGCCAGGGAAATGGTTGAGCCACAAAGGGAACTTGCTGCACTTGCAGAGGACATGGGTTAGTTTTCCAGCACTAACATAGTCATTGTAACTTCAGTTCAAGAGGGTACATACTCTTCCTGGCCTTCTTGGCACCAGGTATGTAGTGAACATGCTGACAAACATTCACATACATAGAATACAAATAAATAAATCATTTTTTAAAAGAGATTAAGACACCCCTTCCGCCTCTCTCCCGGATCTGAGGCCAGACGCAGACCCCCACCCAGTCTGCTTCTGGGGACACCGGATCCCTCCTGACCCACCCTAGAGGGTGCACAGAACACAGAGCAGTAGGTAAGAAGATCCGCTCACTGCCCTAGGCCCAGAGCTGAGTGCAGGGAGTGCTTAGATTCCAGCAGAACCCCAAACTCCGCCCCTGCGGAATAGCACACCCCTTCCGCCCCTCTCCCTGATCTGAGGCTTGGTGCAGACCCCCCCCCCCCGCCCGGTCTGCTCCTGGGGACACCGAATTCCTCCTGAACCACCTTAGAGGATCCACTGAACCCAGAGTGGCAGAGGACCAAAGGAACTCAGAGCGACAGACAACATATCCCGAGACATAATAGAGGAACCACTGCACTCAGAGCAGTGGACACATTAGCTTGAGACATCCTAGAAGAGACATTACACCCAAAACAGTGGACACCTAGCTGAACTGCTACCAAGGAGACACCATATTCTGAGTCATCCTAGAGCTACCATTGTATTCAGAGCAGCTGGAGAAGATCACAGAGACATTGGGACTCCAAAGAGACTAGACACAAGCAAGATAACTGGAAAGGGAGGACTCAGTCAGAGACAGAAAGTACAAGGAGCACTAGAGTTAACCAAATGGCAAAAGGCAAGTGCAAGAACATAAGCAACAGAATCCAAAGTTACATGGAAACATCAGAACCCAGTTCCCCCATCATACCAAGCCCTGAACACCCCATCACACCAGAAAAGCAGGATTCAGAATTAAAATCTCTTCTCATGATGATGTTAGAGGACTTTAAGAAGGACATAAATACCACTCTCAAAGAAATTAAGGAGAACACTGGCAGACAGATAGAAGCCCTTAAAGAGGAAACACAAAAATCCCTTAAGGAATTGGAATAAAAAATAACCAAACAGGAGAAGGAGTCAAACAAAACCTTTCAAGATCTAAAAACAGAAGTAGAAACAATAAAGAAATCACAAAGGGAGACTATCCTGGAGATAGAAAACCTAAAAAAAAGATCAGGAGTCATAGACACAAGTATCACCAACAGAATACAAGAGATAGAAGAGAGAATCTCATGTGCAGAAGATACCATGGAAAACATTGACACAACTGTCAAAGAAAATGCAAAATGCAAAAAACTACTAACCCAAAACATACAGGAAATCCAGGACACAAGGAGAAGGCCAAACCTAAGGTTAATAGTTATAGACGAGGGAGAAGACTCCCAACTTAAAGGACCAGTAAATATCTTCAACAAAATTATAGAGGAAAACTTTCCTAACCTACAGAAAGAGATGTCCATAAATATACAAGAAGCCTACAGAACTCCAAGTACTTTAGACCAGAAGAGAAATACCTCCCATCACATAATAATCAAAACATCAAATATACAAAACAAAGAAAAAATACTAAAAGCAGTAAGGGAAAAAGGTAAAGTAACATATAAAGGATGACCTATAAGAATTACACCAGACTGCTCACCAGAGACTATAAAAGCCAGAAGATCCTGGACAGATGTCATACAGACCCTAAGAGAACACAAATGCCAGTCCAGACTACTATACCCAACAAAACTTTCAATCAATATTGATAGAGAAACCAAAATACTCCATGACAAAATCAAATTTGCACAATATCTTAACACAAATCCAGCACTTCAAAGGATAATTGGGGGAAAACTCCAACACAAGGAGGGAAACTACAACCTAGAAAAAGCAAGAAAGTAATCTTCCAACAACCCTAAAAGAAGATCGCTACACAAACATAACTCCAACGCCAATAACAAAAATAACAGGAAACAACATTCATTATTCCTTAATATCTCTTAATATCAAAGGACTCAATTCTCCAAAAAAAAGACATAGACTATCAGACTGGATACATAAGCAGGACCAAACATTTTGCTGCATACAGGAAACGCACCTCTGTGAAAAAGACAGACACTACCTCAGAGTAACAGTATAGAAAACAATCTTCCAAGCAAATTGTCCCAAGAAACAAGCTGGAGTAGCGATTCGAATATCAAATAAAATCAATTTTCAACCAATAGTAATCAAAAAAGATAAAGAAGGACACTTCATATTCATCAAAGGAAAAATGTAAAAAGAGGAACTTGCAATTCTGAACATCTATGCTCCAAATGCAAGGGCACCCACATACATAAAAGAAACTTTACTAAAACTTAAAGCATATATTACACCCCACACAATAATAGTGGGAGAATTCAACACCCCACTCTCAGCTATGGACAGATCATGGAAACAGAAACTAAATCGAGACACAATGAAACTAACAGAAGTTATGAACCAATTGGACTTAACTGACATCTATAGAACATTTCATCCTAAAAAAAAAAGAATATACCTTTTTCTCAGCACCTCATAGTACCTTCTCCAAAATAGACCATATAATTGGTCACAAAACAGGCCTCAACAGATACAAAAAGATTGAAATATTCCCTTGTAGCCTATGAGACCACCATGGACTAAGACTTGTCATTGACATGGAGAAAAACAACAGAAAGCCCACATACACGTGGAAACTGAACAATGCTCTACTCAATGATAACTTAGTCAAGGAAGAAACAAAGAAAGAAATTAAAGACTTTTTAGAATTTAATGAAAATGAGAACACTTCATATAAAAATTTGTGGGACTCCATGAAAGCAGTACTGAGACGAAAAATAATAGCTCTAAGTGCCCACAAAAAGAAAATGGAAAGAGCGTACATTAACAACTTGACAGCACACCTGAAAGCATTAGAACAAAAAGAAGCTAATATACCCAAGAGGAGTAGACAGCAGGAAATAATCAAACTCAGGGCCGAAATCAACCAAGTTGAAACAAAAAGAACTATACAAAATATCAACAAAACCAGGAGCTGGTTCTTTGAGAAAATCAACAAGATAGACAAACCCTTGGCCAGACTAACCAAAGGGCACAGAGACAGCACTCAAATCAATAAAATTAGAACTGAAAAGGGAGACATAACAACAGAAAGAGAGGAAATTAAAAAAAATCATTAGATCCTACTACAAAGGCCTATACTCAACAAAATTGGAAAATCTGGATGAAATGGACAGTTTTCTAGATAGATACCAGGTACCAAAGTTAAACAAGGAGCAGATAAACCATCTAAACAGTCCTATAACCCCTAAAGAAATAGAAGCAGTCATCAAAAATCTCCCCACCAAAAAAGTCCGGGGCCAGATGGTTTTAGTGCAGAATTCTACCAGATCTTCCAGGAAGACCTAATACCAATTCTCTTCAAACTATTCCACAGAACAGAAAAAGAAGAAAAAATACCCAATTCGTTCTACGAAGCTATAATTACGCTCATACCAAAGATTCACAAAGACCCAACAAATAAAAAGAACTATAGACCAATTTTTCTTATGAATATTGATGCAAAAATACTCAATAAAATTCTTGCAAACCGAATTCAAGAACACATCAAAGCAATCATCCATCATGATCAAGTAGGCTTTATCCCAGGAATGCAGGGTTGGTTCAATATTTGAAAATCCATCAATGTAATCCAGTACATAAATAAACTCAAAGAAAAAAACCACATGATCATCTCACTGGATGCTGAGAAAGCATTTGACAAAATTCAACATCCCTTCATGTTAAAAGTCCTGGAAAGAGCAGGAATTCAAGGTCCATACCTAAACATAGTAAAAGCAATATACAGCAAGCCAGTAGCCAACATCAAACTAAATGGAGAGAAACTTGAAGCAATCCCACTAAGATCAGGGACTAGACAAGGCTGCCCACTCTCACCCTACCTATTCAATATAGTACTGGAAGTCCTAGCTAGAGCGATTAGACAACAAAAGGAAGTCAAAGGGATACAAATAGGAAAGGAAGAAATCAAAATTTCTCTATTTGCAGATGATATGATAGTATACCTAAGTGACCCTAAAATTTCCACCAGAGAATTCCTAAACCTGATAAACAACTTCAGTAAAGTGGCTGGATATAGAATCAAGTCAAACAAATCAGTAGCCTTCCTATACTCAAAAGATAAACAGGCTGAAAAAGAAATTAGGGAAATGACACACTTCACAATAGTTACAAACAATATAAAATATCTTGGAGTGAACCTAACCAAGCAAGTGAAAGATCTGTATGACAAGAACTTTAAGTCTCTGAAGAAAGAAATAGAAGAAGACCTCAGAAGATGGAAAGATCTCCCATGCTCCTGGATTGGCAGGATTAATCTAGTAAAAATGGCCATCTTGCCAAAAGCAATCTATAGATTCAGTGCAATCCCTATCAAAATTCCAAATCAATTCTTCATAGAGATAGAAAGAGCAATCTGCAAATTTATTTGGAACAACAAAAAACCCAAGATAGCGAGAACTATTCTCAACAACAAAAGAACTTCGGGGGGGAATCACTGTCCCTGACCTCAAACTGTACTACAGGGTAATAGTAATAAAAACTGCATGGTATTGGTACAGATACAGGCAGGAAGATCAATGGAATAGAATTGAACACCCAGAAATGAGCCCACATACCTATGGTCACTTGATCTTTGACAAAGGAGCTAAAACCATCCAGTGGATAAAGGACAGCATTTTCAGCAAATGGTGCTGGTTCAACTGGAGGTCAACATGCAGAAAAATGCAAATTGATCCATTCATATTCCCTTGTACAAAGCTCAAATCCAAGTGGATAAAAGACCTTCACTTAAAACCAGATACACTGAAACAAATAGAAGATAAGGTGGGGAAGACCCTCGAATACCTAGGCACAGGGGAAAAGTTTCTGAACAGAACACCAACGGCTTATGCTCTAAGATCAAGAATTGACAAATGGGACCTCATAAAATTGCAAAGCTTCTGTAAGGCAAAGGACATTGTCAATAAGACAAAATGGCAACCAACAGATTGGGAAAAGATCTTAACCAATCCTACATCCGATAGAGGGCTAATATCCAAGATTTAGAAAGAACTCAAGAAAATATACTTCAGAAAACCATATAACCCTATTAAAAAAAAATGGGGAACAGAGCTTAACTAAGAATTTTCAACAGAGGAAACTCGAATGGCTGAGAAGCACCTTAAGAAATGCTCAACATCCTTAGTCATCAGGGAAATTCAAATCAAAACAACCCTGAGATACCATCTCACACCAGTCAGAATGGCAAAGATCAAAAACTCAGGTGATAGTAGATGCTGGCAAGGATGCGGAGAAAGAGGAACACTCCTCCACTATTGGTGGGATTGCAAGCTGGTACAACCACTCTGGAAATCAGTCTGGTGGTTCCTCAGAAAACTGGACATAGCATTACCTGAGGATCCAGCTATACCACTCATGGGCATATACCCAGAAGACGCTCCAACATATAACAAGGACATATGCTCCACTATGTTCATAGCAACCTTATTTATAATAGCCAGAAGCTGGAAAGAACCAAGATGTCCCTCAACAAAAGAATGGATACAAAAAAATGTGGTACATCTACACAATGGAGTATTACTCAGCTATTAAAAATAATGAATTCGAGAAATTTATAGTCAAATGAATGGATCTAGAAATTACCATCCTGACTGAGTTAACCCAATCACAAAAGAACACACATGGTATTTACTCACTGTTATGCGGATGTTAGCCCAAAAACTTAGAATAGCAAAGATTCAACCCACAGACCACGTGAAGCTCATGAAGAAGAAAGACCAAGAGGGGATGCCTCAGTTCTACTTAGAACGAGTAACAAAAATACTCAAGGGAGCAATTATGGAAACAAAGCATGGGACAGAAACTGAAGGAGGAGCCATCAGGAGACCATTCCACCTGGGCATTCATCCCATGTACTGTCACCTAAGCTAGATGTTGATTTGGATGACTGGAAGTGCATGCTGTCAAGAACGTATTATAGCTGTCTCCGTAGAGATCTGCCAGAGACTGACACATTCAGAGGATGATGCTCACAGCTAACCACTGATATGATCAAGGGTTTCCCAATGGAGAACTTAGAAGACTAAAGGAGCAGAAAGGGTTTGTGACCCCAAGAGGAAAGCAACAATACCAAACAACCAGAGCCCCCCAGGGTCTAAACCACCAGCCTGGGAGCACATAGGGAGGGACCTACGACTCTAGTGGTATACGTAGGGGAGGACGGTCTTGTTGGGCATAGGTGGGAGAGGAGATTCTTGGTCCCATGAAAAACGAACACAGAAGGGGGGGGAATGTGAGGATGAGGAAGGGGTAGTGGGGGTGGGGGGATAGGTATGGGCACAGCCTCATAGAAGGGATATAAGGAGGGGAGATAGGATAAGGGGTGCCTGGGTGGTGGGAGAAATGGGATATGAGGATAAAACTTGAAATGTAAATATTATAACCAACTACATAAAAGGGGGGAAAAAGTTGTTAGAACCAACATCTTTAAAAAAAAAAAAAAGTCAGCCTCTAGGAAAAAAAAATTTTTTTTCTTGTTACTAAAACTTGTCCAGAGAATTGTATATTGCAGAATACACAGCCTTGGTGTATCTACTGGTCAAGCAAAACGAGCAGACCTATTCAAACCTCCAGTATCTGGGAATTCCATCTGGGTGCAGTGAAGACACAGCATCAGAAGCTTATCAATTTACTCTTCCCCCCACCCCTCTTCTAATATCTCAACGCCTGTAATCAGCTTGAAGAAGTTAAAGAAGAGTCAGTGCCCCTGTTCCCCGGGCTTGGGGACTAAGGTGGTTAATATGGGGCTGTCTCTCTGGGGAAAAGCAGTGATTTTGTTGGAACAGGGAGGATTAGCTAGGATTTATGGCATAGTCATAACCTATTGGTAGAAATCTGTATAATTTAGTATCAAGATGAAGTTATAATTTCTTAAATGGTACAAAATTCACTTGGATTTCAAATTTAAGGTTTTCATTGGTATAGGCTTCTTATAGATATGAAAGTGAAATGAATATTAATACTCTCATGAGCATTGTGCCTGTATAACACATTTAGATATACAAGGCTTAGACCCAGTCCTTCTTTAACTTTTTTAACTGACTTGGGATGATTAGCCTGTGAGTTAAGGGACTATAGCAAATTCATGGCTCTGAGTTTACTGTTAGGGTGTTTTCTATATTTTATTTAGAAATAGCTGAAAGGAGTTAACAGACAACAGTCCAGGTTACCTTACATGGATAGTTGGATTTCAAAACGTCAGAAATCCATAGAATTGACGTCACAAATATTTCTATAATAATGTTCATTTTGATTAGAGACCTGTCTGCTCCTGACAGCTTCCTGTCTTGGATTCTAAGAAGAAATTGAGCATCCTTGGAGTTACTCCAGTTGTGGTGAGACAGCCACCAGGCAAGAATTGCCTCTCTCCATCTACAGACAAATTACTTTCCAGAAAAGGACACACTTGCAGAATAGTCGACTGATTATATCTGCCTTGACAGAGTAACCAGCCCTTAATAATTCTGAAGTACTAAAGTCTGTCAGATGATTCTGGGCCAGAAGGCTGAAGATTTGATGCTCCAACATTCTGTAGTATAGGGGTTGTCCAGGTGTTCAGTGGTCTCTATAAATTGGCTAAGTTTTAGAAGCGATGCTTATTGCTTCCCATAACTTCAGTTAATTTAGTCATTCTGGATTTCTGACGGCATTGAAGACCTATAGACTCATAGCCAATCCTTGCTATTTACCTTGAGAGAAAAGATCTGAGTGGAGGGTTTACAGCTGACATTCATTATAAAGCCAAGAAAAATCCAGGTTCAAAACTAAGTGTTCTAGTCAAGAGAGACGGCAGAGGCTCTGGCTAGTCAACAAAAGGATGAACCGGGTATTAAGACTATCTTGTACCTCACTGGTACAAATAGGAATAATTATGCTCTAATTGTATTTTGAGAGAAAAACTTTATTTTAACAGGAAGGGTAATATGTAGGAGGAGCTAAGGGGGAAGGAGCACTGAGAGGAAAAGATGGAATAAGGAGAGGAGAAGATAAATTAGATGAGAAGCTCGGTAATGAGAGAGAAAAAGAGAGAGAAAGAGAGAGGGGGCATGGAGGCAGAAGTTCACGTGTCTCCACTAGTCAAAGATAGTTTACATAGCTAAGTTGGGTATTAGGTTACACTTCTGATTGAGCATTACCATACTTATAAAGCCCTTGATTAACATTTTTAAAAAATTGTATAAAAACTAAGTGGAAAAGGGGAGGGGCACAGAATAGAGGTTTTCTGGGGAGGGGAAATGGGGAAAGAGATTGGCATTTGAAATGTAAATAAAATATCCAATAAAAAAAAAAAAAGAAAGACTATCTTGAACCTCACTGGTACAAATAGGAATAATTATGCTCTAATTGTATTCTGAGAGAAAAGCTTTATTTTAACAGGAAGGGTAATATGTAGGAGGAGCTAAGGGGAAAGGAGCACTGAGAGGAAAAGATGGAGTAAGGAGAGGAAAAGATGAAGTAGATGAGAAGCTCGGTAATGAGAGAGAAAAAGAGAGAGAAAGAGAGAGGGGGCATGGAGGCAGAAGTTCACGTGTCTCCACTAGTCAAAGATAGTTTACATAGCTAGGTTGGGTATTAGGTTACACTTCTGATTGAGCATTACCATACTTATAAAGCCCTTGATTAACATTTTTTAAAAAATTGTATAAAAGCCAAATGGGAAAGGGGGGCACGGGATAGGGGTTTTCTAGGGAGGGGAAATGGGGAAAGAGATTGGCATCTGAAATGTAAATAAAATATCCAATAAAAAAAATAAAAAAGCATAAGAAAAATAGAATGGAAAACAAATGTCATTAGAGAAAAATCAGTAAAGCCAAATTGTTGGTTTTTGAATAATGTAACAAAATCAATATACCCTTAGATAAGCAAATCAAACCGAAAATTGAAGAAAAGACAAATTCCCAGAATGAAAAATGAAAGGAGGGAAGACAACACTTAGAGATTCAGAAGCACAGGAACCTGGCACCCATTCATGTCATCACAAAACAGAGAGGGCTCAAACCTCAGCTCACTGACCCTTGCACCTGGAGGGCTTCAGTGCTCAAAACCTCATCAAACTGTTTCTCCTACACATTATTTTCTGCGGTGTTGGTATTGTTACCTTGCTATTTGGGCTTTTAAAGTTTTTCTATCTCATGGGATCCTAAGAATCCATTAGATAAAAGAAGGAACTGAGATATGAACTAACTCACTAACTAACTAAATAAATAAATAAATAAATAAATAAAAAATCTAGTCAGTGATTTTATAGCCTAGACTCCCCAAATACAGTGATATCCAAGCACAGTGCACGTTTGGAGTCTTATACAGACATGACTAGAGACCTATTATGTCCAAGATGACAAAAACACAGAACAAGGAACAATATTAGAGCTGTAAGAGAAGATGCCAACTGACACACAAAAGAAAACACTTGTGAATAACATCAGAGAGCTCAACAGAACTAAATGTGATGAGAGCATGAATAGTATATTTCAATTCCTGAGGTAAATCATGTCTAACAAAGTTATATAGCAAGGCTATCTTTTAAAATCAGCAGATAAGCAAATCTACAAAGTGAGTTCCAGAACAGCCAAGACTGCACAGAGAAACCCTGTCTCAAAAAGCCAGAGAGAGAGAGAGAGAGAGAGAGAGAGAGAGAGAGAGGTGGATGAATGAAAGCAAACTAAAAAAGTTAAAGGAATCTATTATCACCAAGCCAGCATTACAGAACACAGATAAATTCAAATCAGAGAGAAGGAATGCATCATCAACCATAACACAGGAGAGAATACATTATAAGAGAGGTGGATGCTGGGCAGTGGTGGTGCACGCCTTTAATCCCAGCAGTTGGGAGGCAGAGGCAGGCAGATTTCTGAGTTTGAGGCCAGCCTGGTCTACAGAGTGAGTTCCAGGACAGCCAAGACTACACAGAGAAACCCTGTCTCAAAAAGCCAAAAAAAAAAAGAGAGAGAGAGAGAGAGAGAGAGAGAGAGAGAGAGAGAGGTGGATGAATGAAAGCAAAGCAGACAATGACAAATCATATCCAAATTAGTCAACTCCAAACTCTTAATTGATACAGTGGAGAAAGAAAGTAACAAAGAACAACACAACCAAACAAGAAAACAACCAATAAAACAACAGAAATTACCAAACTCTAAATGTAAATGATATTAATTCTATAATTTAAAAGTCTGTACTAGCTGATTTGGTTAAAAAAAAAGAAGAAGATTGAACTATATGTTGTCTAAAAGAAACACACCACACTGGCAAAGACACAGATGGGAGAATCAACACACCCTCAAGTGGAAGCACCAAGGAAGCTGGCCTACCTACTCCAGCAGTTGATAAGGCAGACCTCAAGCCAAAACTAACCAGAAATGATAAAGCAGGTCATTACATAGGAAAGAAGGTAACGATTAACCAAGAAGACAGTTATTGTAGATATGTATGCATCAAATATTGGGACTCTCAATTTACCTAACAAATATTAACATACATAAAAGGAGAAGTAAATCTTGATAATGCAGCAGTGGATAGCTTATATAACACTTATCTTTAGCGAGGTTATCCATACTAAAAGCCAATAAAGAAATGTCAGAGTCAATTTACACTATATACCAAATGACCGAGGTATAGAATATTAATCTTCTTTTCTGCACACATTCTTATGAGCAGGCCATGAAACCTCCTTTGACGTAAATCATTTTAGACCATAATGCAAGTATCTACAAATAAAAAAAAAAACCAAACTTATCCAATCATAATTGAATAAAACTAGAAACCAATAAGAGAAATGATAGAAACTATGCAAACACATGGGGTGGGGGCACTGGACACCATGCTTTTGAATGACCAGTGGGTTTCAGGCATCATTAGGGAAATGTTTTTTAAATAATAAATTGGGACTGGAGAAATGGCTTATCATTTAAGACATTAGCTGTTCTTCCAGGAGACGTATCTTCTATTCCCAGCTCCTACTTTCGGCTCATAAGCGTTTGTAACTTGAGTCCCAGTGGAGATCCAGTGCCTTTTTCTGGCCTTTCTGGGTGCACAGACACACATGTAGATAAAACTCCCATATGCACAAAATAAAAAAATAAAATTTTAAATCCCAGAATCAAATAAAAATGACAGCCCAACGGCAAAGAATGTTCTAAGAGGAAAGACTAAGTAAATTCTACAGACTGCACTGAAAATGCAGAGCATTCCCAAGCATGTGTGATGAACAGCAAGGTGCAAAACCAGGAACAAGGCAAGCCCAAGGGCAGACATGGAAAAAAAGAGAAAAGAAGAAGGCAGAAATTTATCAAAACAGAAATCCAAAGACTAGAGAAAAAATGCATTAACAGATCTTTGAAAAACAAAATAAACAAGATCAACTAACTCTTAAGACCTAAATTCATAAAATTACAGATGACAAGGGAGACATCAAGCAGATTACAAATAAATTCTCAAGATAATTAGGGGATACTTTGAAAACATATTTCAAAAACAAAAAACCCCACAAAATAACCCACCAAAATTGAATGAAGAAAACACCAACAACTCCGGCACGTCTCTAATGAGCAGCGAAGTAGAGTGATGACAGACTCCCAACACAGCAGGCTCAGGACCGCACACATTTACCACTCAAACCTAACAGGCCTTTAATGAAAAGTTAAAATCGACCAGTTTTCCTGAGGAACACGCATGCAAAAGTCCTAAATAAAATACTTGCAAATCAAATTTAGAGAGATGGCTCAGCGGCTAAGAGTTCATATTGTTCAACCCAAGTTCAGATCCCAGCACTCAGGGAGCAGCTCAGCCGCCTGTACCTCCAGCTCCAATGGGACCCAATTCCTCTAGCCTCTATAAGCACCTGCATTAATGTGTACCTGTCCTCTCTGATACACATACATAATAAAAGTAATATAAATGTAAAAGAATGGAGACGTGGCTCTGCCATTAAAAGCACTTACAGAGGACACACAGTCTGATCTCAGGACCCACATGACGGGTTATAGGGTTGTGGTGCGCCAATGTCATTGCATGTGGTGTGCCAACGTCATCACGCACTATCACACCGCCGCCATTGGAAGATGGCCATTGGAAGATGGCGCCGACATCAGCCCAGACTCATCCCGCTTAACTAGTAAACAAGTGCTCAGAGCATGCTCAGAGTCCCTTGAACCAGCCTACATGTGATGCATCCCGAGACGTCATATTCTCCTGAGCTCTGCTACCCAATCACAGAGGTACACGCCAACACGCTGACCTAATAGGTATTTAAGGATGTCTCCCTTTCCTATCGGGGTCTTCCCTTCCATTCCGGCTGCAATAAAGCCTGCTGTAGAAGAATCCTGTTGTCTGAGTCCGTTCTTGCTGGCGAGGTCGTGACGAGGACAGCCACATAGGGTGATATATTTTAATGCTTAGTCACTACTGAGAAGGCTAGGTTGACTCCATGACAGGCTTCAAACTGGCAGTTTAAGAGACTAGCCCTAAAAACTAGAAAAGTCAAGGTAAGACCAAGCAAGTCAGTTATTAGAAAAAAAAAAAAAAAAAAAAAAAAACCCAGGCTTCAGGCAGCTACTCAGAAATGCCCCACCATTAAATGCTGCCCCATCACCTGGCCTGAGGCAAGGACAATGGGCCTGCAGCAGTTTCCAGCCAGCCCTCATCCTCCATAATGGAATGTCCTTAGAGACAGAGCCAAGATTAAAACAGAGATCACCTAGCCCTCCCAGGAATTTCCCTAATGTGCTTTAAATCCACCTGTGAGCTCACTTCAAGGTCTCTCTATCTTGGTAATGGTGAACTTCTGATGAATAAAACACTCTTTGCATTTACGTACTTTTTGAGTGTGGGGTATCATTCTTTGGTGAATCGTGGCCCCTTACACTACTTTGTAGGACTGCTTGGGAAAGATTAGAAAGCCTCTTTGGGGGAGATATATCACTGGTAGTGGGCTTTGAGGTTTCCAAAGCCTATGCCAGGTGATCTCTGTCTCTGTCTCTGTCTCTGTCTCTGTCTCTGTCTCTGTCTCTGTCTCTGTCTCTGTTTCTCTGTCTCTCTGTCTCTCTCTCTCTCTCTCTGCCTCTCTCTCTCTCTCTCTCTCTCTCTCTCTCTCTCTGTGTGTGTGTGTGTGTGTGTGTGTGTGTATCTCTGTCACTCCCTCCTTGTGACATCCCCACCCCCCTCTGTTTCTGCTTGCTGATCAGGATATAAAGCTCTCAGCTACTGCTCAAGGGAGAAGCCTGGCTGCTTCCTGCTGTGTTAATCATGAACTAATCCTCTAAGACTGTAAGCAAGTCCCCAATTAAATGCTTTCAGAAGAGCTGCCTTGGCCATGGTGTCTCTTTCCCAGCAGGAGAACAGTGGCAGAACAGAAGCTGGGACCAGGCATGGGTATTACTGAGGCAGGCCTGACCAAGCTGCTTGTATGCAGTGTGGACTTTGGATCAGAAGAGCAGCTGAATGCACTGAGATGGGCAACAGTAGTATGACCATGAAAGACAGCGGTGTTGAGAGCAACATGGGCCGTGCAAGCCCAGCTCAAGAGGTTTCAGAGAGGAAGAATATTAGCAAGTGGCTTAGATCATTCTTGTGTTATTTTGGTGAAGAATTTGGTTACTTTTTCCCCCTTGTTCTAAGAATCAGTGTGAGGCTAATTAGAGGAGTTTGGGGACTAATTTCATTGGCAGTGGAGATTTTCAGACAGTGTAAGCAATGACTGACTGCACCATGTGGCTATCAGTAATTACTCTCAGGCAGATCTACAAGAAAAAGCGTTAGGTGGGACAAAAGAAATACCGAAACGTAGTTTGAGAGGAAAAAAATCAAAGCAGGAAACGTAACGCTGAAGCCAAGTACTGTGCTCAAGCAGATGAGAAACTTCCAGACCTGATGTTGAATAGAACAAAAAGGCCCCACACAGCTATTCTTACAATCTATGGAAGGAAAAGGCCTGAGAGATTCCCTAGGCCTAAGTAACAACAGAAAGTTTACACAAATAAAACTCAATCAGGGGGCCCAGTTCCAGCCTCAGCTAGTAGAACTTGGCACTTCCACCTCATGGTTCTGGCTTTAGAGTCAGTAGGGAACTGGAGAGGGGTTATGGAGTCTTCCTCCACAGTTAAGGAAGGCCAGGAATGTGGCAGGGGAGTCTTTACATGGAGGCAAGAGAGGCTATTTCAGGAAGCTGTGGAGGTGAGGCCTGCTTTGCTTGGAGCCCCCTAACATGGTGGAGGTGCCAGACATGTGGGATGGTTGCTAAGAAGAGGTGCAGGTAGGATATGGAACCAGGTCCAGAGAGAGGAAAGGGTGCAGTCAGCAGAGATGGGAGGAGTGGGAGCTGTGAAGAATCGTCTACGCCACTAAACGTCAGACCTAGAGCTACAGCATTTGGAGTTTGCCCTGCTGGTTTTCAGTCTTGTGGTTCAGCATTTCCTCACTATGTCTCCTTTCCTCCCTTTTGGAATGGTAATGTATATTTCATGACATTGTATGTTGGAAGTGAAAGAGTTAAAAATTTTTAAACCTTCCACAGATGGCGTCAAGAGTGCAGATCAGCTTGTTCTGAGCTCTGAGTCCTAGGAAACTAGCTATGCACAAGACAAAAGAGATAAGAATGGGGTTTGAGCGGAGAGTTCAGGTCAGCGTGCCCGTGCACCCTGGATACCAGGAACAGAACTGACCACAAGATAGATTGAATAGAGTTTGAGCTGGGAGTTCAGGCCAGCATGCCCATGCACCCTGGATACCAAGAAAAGCTTGTATGAGATGTTTCCCCCCTGACCGTTTCTTGAACCTATCACGGAAGCTGAACACTGGACAGGTACTTTCTATAGATACTTAATCATGATTCCCCACCTCATCTCCCCTGGGTTGTGGTTTTTCCCTTTAAAAGCTCTAGCTCTTCTCTAAGGGGTGGGGGGGGGGAGGGTCGTACTTCATTGCTTGCCTCTGTGTAGGACAGGCTAGAAGTGCGGCCTCAACGCATTGCATTGAATCAAATATACCTCTTGCTAATTGCATCAAGTTCTGTGTCTTGCAGTTATTAGGGTGGCCGTGAATTCCCGAGAACAGGGAGGGAGTTCCTCCCTTTCTGGTGGGCCTTACAGAAGTATGTGTTTTGCTATTTGATTTTGATTTTACAGGGGTTCACAATTAACAGACTGCATTAGATTCAGAAGAGACTTTAGACTTTAGAAATTTAGACCTTGTTGAGAAAGATTATGTGGAATTTTGAATTTGAACCGGATGTATTTTGCATTATGATACGGCTATAAGCCTATGGGGGCCAAAGAGTGGAATGTGGTGTTCTGAATGAGAATGGGCCCCAGAGGCTCATATATCTGAATGTTTAGTTAGTGGAATTGTTTGGAAAGGATTAGGAGGTATGGCCTTGTTGGAGAAGGTGTGGCCATGCTGGAGGAGGTATGCCACTGGGTTTTAGGGTTTCAAAAGTCCACAGCAGGCCCAGTCTCTTTCTCTCTGCCTGATGCACGAAAATAAGAATGTAAAGCTCTCAGCTACTGCTCCAACGTCATGCCTGTCTGCTTCCTGTCATGAAGATCATGGACTAACCCTTTAAAACTGTGAGCAAGACCCCCGACCAAATGCTTTCTTTTTATGAGTTACTTTGGCCATGGCGTCTCTTCACAGCACTAGAACGGTAATTAAGATATGGACTTTTATTATGCAGATCTCGCTGTCCCTATGCATACCACACCGGCCTTAAACACACAGATATCTCCCTGCTACCTCTCAAGTGCTAGGATTAAAAGCATACACCATTCCACTCAGCCATCAAAGAAATATTAAATATGAGAAACACTTTCAACAAAGCAGCAGGATATAAAATTGGCATGAAAATCATTAGCTATTTTAATATACTAATAACATATTTATGAAGAAAAAGAAATTAGGAAAAATTCATATATAATAATTTAAACAGTAAAATACCTAACAAATACTAACAAAGAAGTTGAAAAAGTTTTATAATGAGACCTTTAACACACTGAAAATAAAACTAAAACATAAAAATTAAATAAAAAAGCCCATTCTGCTATCCTGGTAGTTTTTTTTTCCTGTTGCAGTAGTCAAAATACCCTAACAAAAGAAACTCCATAGTACAGTCTATCATACCAGGGAACTAAAAGAAGCAGGCAAGCAGGCATTTGGAACATCAGGTGATGTCACATGATACCCTCAAACCAGAGAGATACATGAAGGCTGTTGCTGCTGACCAGCTATTTCTCCACCTTATATAGCTCAGCATTCCTCAGCCCAGAAAATGGTCCAGTCCACAATTGAGATGATCTCTCATGTCAATGAATGCAATCAAAATAATCCTCCACAGGCTTGCCCAGAGGCCCATCTCCAAGTTGATTCTACATTCTGTCAAGATAAGCTTAAGGACTTCAAGAGTTGCGATGATGTCCATGTTACCAAGAATGACTTACAGATTTAATGCAATTGCCATCAAAATACAAGTGACATTTGTCACAGAAGTCCAAAAACAGTTCTAGGATGGATATTGAGGCACAAAAGACTTTGACTAGTCAACACAATCTTCAGTAGAGTAGGAGTGACAGCATCCCTACACCTGGTTTCAAATGTAGGGGCCACATCAGCATTTAACGACACAAAACCTGACACCAGTTCACTGGGAGAAGCAGAAGATCCAGAACTGAATACACATAGCTACAGCCACCTAATTTTTGACATATTTGTCATAAATATATATGGGGGGGGAGCCCTTCCATGACTCATGCTGGGAAAACAGGATATTCACAGTTTGTGTGACTTTCCCTGGAGAAACATAAGCAAACATCTATTAATTCTCAAAGAGTGGAGCCAATGGGCCATTAAACCAATTCCACCCAAATTCAACTTGGTGAGCCACTGAGTTTGCTGAAGTTAGTTACAAGAGTATGGGTAACTAGGACATTCCATCACTAGAAAGTCTGGCCCAGCCCGGTGGTGATGCACTCACAAGTGCTGCATCATTGAGTCCTGACCTCCTTACACTCTGCACCCAAGACCACATGGAGCCATGTGCACCAGTGGAAGGGTGTGTGCTGGGGAAAATCCCAGTCCAGTCGCTTTCCTTCTAGAAGGGAGATACACACTCCCATCACCACACCACAGGACTAGCTAACTTGTATGTCTTGCTTATTTCACTGCAATGACCATAAGTAAGAAGAGTACTGGGTAGGTCACAACAATCTTTGCTCCGTGGTAGCTAATGGTCATGTTACATTCCGAGGAAACAGTCCTTTCCTAACAGCACATTCCCAACGATGAAAAATAGATGCCCATCTGTCTCACCCTGTACAACAATCATTCAAAATGGATCACTGGTGGGCTGCTGAAACCTTAAAACTTGTAGCAGAATCTTAGCAGAGCCGTGGAATCTAGATGCACTCTGAGTGATAACACATAGGCTTTTGTGAATAGTTAGAGATTCCTATATGAGGTTGACTAAAGTTGTTCTTCCCAAGGATTCTCAGAGCTTTTGTATAACTTAGACCTAAATCCTGGCAAACCAGGAAGTCTGAGAATTGCTTAAGGTCATGGTTCCTTCAGATAACTCCTAAGTCAGATGAGCGGTTTTGGTATGAGGAAAGGACTTGCTAAAAGTGCCTTTTGGGAGAATGCTTCCTGACAGGGCAGTACTGTGGAGCTGGCTCTGGAGGCCTTAGGGTGAGCTGGCCTGAGGGCAGGAGAGCTGACCTCACCTCCTGTTCATGGTGCATTGAGTGGCCTAGCTAGAACAGAGCTGGAGACTGCTGCAGATGAGGAGGAGGCAAAGCCCTGGGCAACCCAGGCCCAGGTCCAAGGCTCTAAGTCGGTCCACTCTCAAAACTATGCCACCTTCAAATGATTGGGATAAGTAAAAGGGTCAGTCCTGCTGAGCCAAAGCTCCAGGATCTCCATGACACAGGATAACAACAGGATAACCAGGAGGAGTTTCCAGTCCCGGAATCCAATATTGATTATGTCCTGGAAGCCAGAGACAATGACTCTGGTTTAATGGACTTAAACCAGACCAATGATTCATTGCAATGAACAGCAGCAAGTGAAGATGTGTGGACAGGGATATACTGTGGGACATACAGTGACATGCTACAGCTCCATGAAAAGAGATGTTTTCTATGCTTTTCTTTCCTTTATTTGTTTGATTTTTTTTTTTTTTTTTGTAGGTTGCAAGATCAAAGGGTGGATGTTAGAGACTGGGAAGTGAGCAGGACCTGGGTGCATGATGTCAAAATCACAAGGAATCAATAAAAATATCTTTTTTTGTAACAAGAAAGAGGCTTCTGCAAAGATCCAAGGCAGTCATTTATCAGAGCCATTTCCGGGACGCTGAGAGGCCTCTTATATCCCCACAGTCTTTCTCTCTCCCACCAATCATCCCAAGTAACCCCAACCACCACCACCAACTGGCAAGAACGTTCTCACCAAGCTTCCATTATTTCAAGAGATAACTGCACTTATCTCCTGAATGAAATGAAATGAAAAAGTATTTGTACAACGGGGGGGGGGGGGGGACTT
>JANHMN010000014.1:6274206-6306563 GCA_030674055.1 Rhabdomys pumilio | reverse complement strand
GGGGGGGGGGGGGGGGGGGGGGGGGGGGGAGGAGACAGCAGGCATATGGGAGAAAATCTAATCAATTGTGTATCTGATAAAAGATTAACATCTAGAACTGTAAGGAATGAAATATTAAACACCCAGAGGAAGAAATCCACTCACCCTGAAACCCTGGACATTCTCATTCTTTCTCTGACAAAGGCTCTCATCTGACACCAGCTGCTGAGCCTGTCTGTGATACTAACTCAAAAGGATCTTTGCATTTCTTCATTTACCTCCCTGGTCCCTAGAGCTGGCACCAGGAACAGGTTGCCTGACCTACTGCTTATATCATAATGTCAAATAAAGGAAGGAAGGAAAGAAGGAAGGAAGGGAGGAAGGGAGGAAGGGAGGAAGGGAGGGAGGGAGGGAGGAAGGGAGGAAGGGAAGAAGGAAGGAAGGAAGGAAGGAAGGAAGGAAGGAAGGAAGGAAGGAAGGAAGGAAGGAGAAAATGAAAGAACTGCTCCCTGAGTTTCCTTCTGAGCCCATTGCTTCAGTTCTTTTATCAATAAAACTAAGAACCCACAAAAGGGAAATCAGGCTAAGTGACATAAGCCAAACCCCAAACCAGATATGTTTCTTTTTATAATAGGAATATAGACAGATAAATACACTCCTAACTCTCCCACAAAACTAGTCATAATGAAACTTATTGTTTCATATGGTAACTTAAAAAGTCAATTAAAAAGGACAGTAAGCTAGCACTGTTTACAATTTAAGCCTGCCAATTTTAGTGTTTACCTGAAATTAGAGTGTCTTTAAAAAGAGACAAGTATTCAAAAGTGCTACAAGAAAAAAGTCTAAATTGATCCATGCTAAGCAAAGAAAATGATCAATAATTTAAAATCTCCCCACAAAGTCTAATCAAGACTTAGAGCTTAACTGGCCAGCTGTGTCAGTCACTGAGGAATGGGTTAACAGCAATTCTATATAAAAAACTTCAGAGTACAGAAGGGAAAACTCTTCTAAGAAATCAATTTTACACTAATAAAATCTAGAGGAAGGTAGTATAAAACAAAACAAAGTAATGAACGCTACGTAAACTTCTAACTAAACTAATCCCCAAACCTTAAAACACGGGCAAATCAAATTCAATGGCTTATAAACAGGAAAAAATCCAAGAGTTTATCGCAGAACAGTGTAAATGTGTGGGCCAGTGAGACGACTCCGGTGGCAAAGACACTTGCTACCAAGCTTTCACCCGAGCATGACTCCCAGGACCCACAGGGTGAAGGAGAATTGATTCCTCCAAGGTCATCTATATTTCCACCTGTGTGCCTTGGCAACTCACACACTCTTACACACACACCCCTCTCTAATAAATGTAAATAAATAAAAATTTAATAACCACTTTAACTTGTAAAATCAAATATTTTTATTTCTATATGAGTAAATTAATTATAATAAATTAATGTAACACACTATATTAATGGCATACAGGAGATCTGAGTATGGTAGGTCAAACCTATATCCCAGCAGTCAAGAGGCTAAAGAAAAGCAGAAATTTCATGCTTGTCGGGGCTACATTGAGACTGTTCCTCAAAATGATGATGAAGATGAGGCAAAGGAGGAGAAGGTGGTAGTGGTAACGGAAGAACAGGAGGAAAGGGAAGAGGAAGTGGGGAGGAAGAAGAAGAAGAGGAGGAAGAAGAAGAGAAGGAAGAAGCAGCCATGAAGTGATCTTAAAATACTGCCAGCAAAGTAGACAAAGAGGAAAAGGTCCTGAGCTTGATAAAAGTTTCCTGTGGAAAACCTACAGGTAGTAATTCTCTCAACAGTAATGACTAAAGGCTTTCCTTCTAAGGCAGAAGCATGGCACTCAAGACCTTGGGAAATGCAACAAGCCAGGAGAACAGAAGTAAAGTCATAAGTATTACAAAAGAAGAAACTGTATAACTGTATCTTTGTTAACAGGCACTATGACCTAATATAGAGCAATCCTACACTTGGGGTGGGTATGTGTGTGTGTGTGTGTGTGTGTGTGTGTGTGTGTGCAAGAGAAAGGGAAGTAGTTGGATCCAGCACCATTCAGTAGCCACTGTTGGTTCAAACTTCTGCAATCTGGCCCCAAGTAGTTTACTTTAGTCCTATCTAAGCTCAGTACTATAAGCAGACTGTTTCCTGGTGAAAATTAACCCAAACCTGTGTGCATAGATTGAGACAAACTCAGATAAAGTTCTGGGGAGGACTGGTATGTCCTCTGCACACAGCTAATGCAAAGGCTATAAGCCACATCCATTCCCAGCCTTCTGGGCAGAAAACCGGTTCTAGATCTCCTTGTTTGAAGAGACAACCACGTGTCTTTAACATTCCTGGTTTCCATAAGGCTTACTTGAAGCACAAGGACCTACATGCCTCCTGCACTATGTAATCAAGAAAAAGCCAATGAACTGAGATAAAGAAAAAGGTTAGAAATTGTATAAGGTATCAGGCGAGCACAAAAAAATTAAATTAACTATATTTACATACACTACGAGGAACTTTCAAAAACAAATTTTTTAAAAAATTCAAAAGAACCAAAAAGAATACTCAGACAAGGATAAAAGGTGCTTGCTTACAGGCAGGCATGGTGGTACAGTGCTGCCCTAGCTTCCTGCATGTGTTTAAGGTCAGCCTGAGAAAATTAATAAGAGCTTCTCTCAAAATATAAAATTGAAAACAAAGGAAGGTTAAAGAAGAGGTGGGGGAAGGAGGTGGGACATAGCTCAATGACAGAGAATCTGCCTGGCATGTATGAGGTCATAGGTTCAAGCCCCAGTTCTGAGGCTGAGGGGGTGTGATGCCTATTCTTGGTTATCACCTTGACTATATCTGGAATGAAGTACAACCCAGAAATGGAGGAAACACCTGTGACGTATTCTGCTTGGTTTGAGGTGGGTGACTCCACTTCTAGTACAGACCTTTGAGGTATGAGGACACACCTCTGATCTAGATCTTGAGGCAGGAAGACATTTGCCTATAATCCTGACCTTGAGGGGAAGATACACTTCTAATCTGGGCCACACCTTCTGCTGGAAGCCCATATAAGGACATAGAAGAAGGAGGGTTTTGCTCTTCGCCTGCTTGCCCTCACTTTGCTGGCACATCCTCTTTCACTGGCATTAGTGCCTACATCCTTGGGATTCCAAGATACAGAAGACCAGTGCCTGAGACATCCAGACTTGGGACTGAGCAACTACGAGATTCTTGGACTTTCAGTTCATAGCTACCCATTGTTGGATTAGCTGGACTGCAGCCTGTAAGTCATTCCAATAAATTCCCTCTATAAAGAGAGAGATTCATTCCATAAGTTCTGTGATGCTAGAGAGTTCTGACTAACACAGGGGGAAAAAGAAACAAATGACCTGAAGACCGACTGCTGCACCAGCACAGCCTTCTGCCACAGCTGAAGCAGTCTGTGGGGCCACCGGAGCCTGAGAACTGCCTGGAATGGGGGTAGTGCAATTAGGACCAGAGTTTTAATTTTAACCTACTTCATTTCAATTTGTATTTTGACAGTCACATGTGCTTTGTGGTTGTTATAAAGCTTAATGCATAATCATTGAAATCTCAATCAAAATCTCAACGTGATTTGTTGGAGATGGAGAAGGCAGCACATGTGTGCATTTGTGGGTGGTGGGTATCAAATAAGAGCAAAATATGAAAGTGTCACAATGGGACCATTTTTGTATGCTAATCGTTAAAATTAATTTACAGAAATTAAGAGATGGAAAGAGTTAGGATATAGACATTAGATTTCTGATAACTTTCTTCCTAGCTGGTGAGTTTGCACACTTCCATACTGAGAATAACAATAGTCCTTGCCTTACAGAATTGTTTATAGTTTAAGCTAGTCAAGGTCTGTACTCAGAATGCTGCGCAGTGCAGTAAACGCCAGTCATTACACCTTTATCACTGCTACCTTGCTGCTCCATGTCCCAAGCTAATGCTTCTAGAGGTAAGTTTACTTTCATGATCTGCCCACCACTTGCTGTGTGGACTTACAATCTTGTCACTTTCGCTCTTGATGAGATTGCTATTTTTTTTTAAATCTATAAAATGACAATAACAATAGAATCTATTCATATGACAGTCATAAGTGTCAAAAACTAAAAAAAAAAAAAAAAAAAAAAAGGAAATGACTACAAAAATTTACATGAAGGCTGAAGTTGTGGGTTAGTGGTTGAGGCCATGCCTGATACTTGTGAGGATGTGGGTTTAATTTACAGAACTGCATAAACAAGAAGCCCATAAAAACGTATACAGCTCAGAATAATAAGTACAATTATGAAAAGACAATGTGGGAAAACTTATACTATATAATTACAGAAAGTGGAATAAAGTCACAGCAAGAAAAAAATGCTGTTTCCGCCTAAATGAAAGACACAATGTTATAGCTGAAATACAAATGTCTCCAATACTTCAGATGTTTGAGCAGGTGGTCCCCAGAGAGTAAGGCTTTTTGGGAAGTTTGTGAAACTTTTAGGTAATTCTTGACATCCGGAAATTTTGATATCAATGAACTATACCAGTTGTTTCCATGCTTCAGTATGCCCTGACATCCTATAAAAGGGTTTGTAAAACTGTGGACACAGGTCCTACACATTCCTGATTCTATAGATAGATACAAAGTAGTGTACAAGAATCTGAATTTTGACCAGTTCCCAGCAACCTGGAGACTTCTCAATCCAGAACCACACTTCCAGAAGTACTACTGAGAGAGCCTGCCTCTTTGGCTAGAAGTCTGATGTTAATGTCTCCAGGCTGAAAGGCAGTAGTCCTGCGGTCTACTGGTGTATCATCGTCTTTCACACTGACTCCACCAGTCACCTGGAAAGTCCCTTGACAATAAGGCTTCCTTTGTCCTGTATCACTCCTATGGCATCTAAAGTTCTGGCTATTAGGGCCTATGAATTTCTACTTTTAACAAATTTACTCAAGTGTTTTGAACCCCAAAGTTCTGGAACTACAGTCATGCCTAATTAACAAATTATGCCGAATGATACATAAGCACAGAACTGAAGGCTCCAAAAGAACGTTGGTCATGACTGTAGTCACAGAATATCTATCTTAAATATTATCAGGGCAAAAGAAAAAAGAGAAGGAAAAAAAGAAAAGGAAAGAAAAGAAAAAGAAAAAAGGAAAAGCCTCATTATTGCTTCATCCTATCTTAAACCTTAGCAATAATATTGTTAGTGAAAGACATCCTTAGATTTCTCCAAATTATTTTCTTAAGGTCATAAGAAATAGACTAGATGATCATTCCAGATTTAAGGTACTTCTGGGAATTAAAAACCACCACTGTTTGTTTACTAAATGACTGGCAAATTAGGGAAAGAAATCATTAAGTTGATCCATATAAAAGTTGTGCTTTAGTCAGGATTAATACTGCTGTGATAAAACACCATGACCAAAAGCAACTTGGGGAAGAAAGGGTTTATTTTGCTCACAGATCACCATTAAAAATATCAAGGGTGGCTGCCTCTCCTTTGGTTTCAGGATGACCCCAATGCATTGGATCATTAAAATTCCTCTTGCCTTTTGCATTGATTCACGTCTCTGCATGGTTCACTCAGGGGGTCACCATAACCTAAGGCTCTGCTCCCTAGAGTCTTACATTTGGTACATTGGGCGGGAAGCCAACCTCCTGTCAGAACACAGAGAGTGGTAAATCTGAGGTCTCGAGCAGGTACTGAGGACTGAACATATAGACTTAAACATCATAAGTGGATAAGCTCTCCCAGCTACCACCACGCTTCAGGTTTTTCAACCATTGCTCCAGCTCATGTGATGCTGTTTAGGAAAGTGTACACATTAAGCATTTGAAAATAGACACCACTGATATTGGATGGTAACAAGGTTCAGAAGGCCCTCTGGAGGATTTCTAGGATCTTCTGTCCTCAAAAAATCCATTATAGACTTCTACTTGCATAAAAAGCAAGAGTCGCTGATTAGGAAAAAACATACTCCCAAGGAAGGAGGAGGGCTGGAGGAAAGAGATGAGATGGAAAACCAGTCTGCCATAAAGAACACGGTCTCTTCCTTCTCATGGCCACCCATCATGGTTTATCTTAATGGGGTTCTTGGTGAAACTTGGATCCTCAAACCTACCAGCAAGTACTTTGCCAACTGAGCCATTCCCCCAACTCTGTTAAGTCTTTTCTATACATTTCTTTGCTATAGATAAAAGAAAATTGAGACATTTTCTCTCCCTAAATCTGGGTAAAACTATGAAGATCCTGTTTCATTTTCCAGTGTCAGTCTCAATCTATGGCAGCAGTGAGCAATGGACCTCCCTGAGTTCCCTTTACAGTAATGCAAAGTAGCTTCAGTGACAAGTCTCCCCATGTGCATCAATACATTTGTCCATTACTACCACTCTATTGCTCAGCTGGACACTGCTCAACTAAAATCCACATATACTCTCCCTCTATAACCCAAGATAAAGGAGTGGATGCTCTCTGGAACATTCTAACTCCATTGCAGAGGCCCAGAACAGAGTAACAATCACTGATGTACACAATGTATCTAAGGCGTAAGCTGGTGAGTCAAGCCCTTGACACCTGGTTTTCAGGTTTTACCTCACATAATAATACCACGTTTTATTACTATGCCATAAAAGAAACAGGAGACACCAGAACTTGTGAAACGTTTAAGTAACTTTAAACTTTATTAAGTAAAAATTGCATAAACACAACCATAAGATAATAGAAAAGTTAAATACAAACTATCACATGTAAAATTGGTTATTTTAAAACTGGAGGTATCAACCCTAAATACCAAATCCCTAACATCCACAGTAGGAATGTCAATCTAATGAGAAAAAAAAAATCTCAATTTCATCTTAATATATACCAAAACTTTTTAAGAATAAAAATTTTAATTGAATAGAACTTTTGAAAAACAAACAACCAAATGAACAACAACAAAAAATTCAATACAGCCCTAGATGGGGTTTGTATTCAGTGAGACCTGAGATAAAAATGGACATTTGCCATTATAGTTACTTCAAATCAACTTCCAAAACTAAGGCAGATCTGGGAAAGAATGAGTCTTTAAATGACCATGGTGCTTTTCTTAATAGACCTGGAGTCCAGTCAGTAGTTTGGCTGCAGTTCTACATCCTGCACAAGTCCAGTAGTGTGCGGTGTCCAGAACAGCACCAACCTGTGCAGTTTCATTTCATACACGATTTTCAAGAATAAAAACAAAACAAAACAAAACACCACCACTACCCCCATCTTAACTGAACAGCATCCAACTCCAGCATTGGAGATGCTAGTGAACAGCCTCTGCCTCTTCCTGCTCATGTCCCTCCTCATCTTCAGCAGGGAATGGCACTGGGATGGGCATTCCTTTGGGAAATAGACAGTTTGAACAAGGACAAGAGGATTGGAAAATGACAATGGCCAAGGTTTACAAGAGAGTCAAGGAAAATAATCACTGTGGTGGGGTCAGGAAGACAAAAACGAAAGAAAACAAAACAAAAACACGAAAAACAAACAATCAAAAAAACAACAAAAAACTAAAATGGAACCAAAAACACAAACAAAAAAAATAAGAAAAAGCAAAACCAAAAACACAAATAAACAAACAAAACAACAAAAAAACAAGAACACAAACAAAAAAACAAAACATAAAACCCAAACAAAAATAAACAAAAACAAAAAACAACAAAAAACAAAACCATAAACACAAACAAAAAGCAACAAACTAAAAACAAAATAAACAAAAAACAAAATACAAACTAGAAAAAAATTAAAAAAAAACAAAACACAAACAAAAACCAACAAAAAACAAAACACAAATAAAAATAACAAAACACGACAAAATAAAACAAAGAACAGCAATTCATTGACTAAATCCAGCATTAAAACAGTATTTCTTGAACACATGTCTCCTGTGTGTTGGACAGCAGCGGTGCCTAAGCCTGCAGTCGTTGCATACATCTAGAGATGGCATTAGGGCAGCAGTCTGACATCCCACGTTAGGATTATATTAAGGAGAATGGGCTTCATCCGGTCAGACAGCTCAGTACCTGTTTTAAACCTCTCCAACTCCTCCTATTTGAGGTATATTAGAAACATCGATAGAAGTGGTGACCACAGCAGTCAGGTGGGTGTTGTTACAGTAAGTGACTGTGCAGGATTTCCCATACCATCCTCTTCCTGAAGATGGGCTTGTGCTGCTGAGAGAAGGTGACAGGTTGATCTCTAGCGATGTAATCTACATATTCACAGGAGAATATGCCACAGTCACTCCCATTCAGTTGCTGAGGATCTCCTCTGCTGTCATGCTGTATTGCTTCCATTCCAAAGGGTCCAGCTCGATGTTCCTTTGTGTCTTGCTCTCATTTTGTAAATATTGGAAGATGGTCTCACAGATAGTCCTCCCTGTCTGTCCCGTTGAAACAATATATATGATACTTTGTTTTCTCAAATCGATTACCACCAGGCTCCAATGTACCTTCCGATGAATAGGCACCAAGATAAGTTCTTTGTCAAAGAGATTGATTCCTCGAGTCCATCTTTCACAGAACTGTAACCGCTATGCTTTAGCTTGGGGTAAAAGAAAGTGCTAAATACATGAAGAGCTGGGTAGCCTTGGTTTTCATTTCTCTCAACAGAAGGTTCATGTAGAAATTGATGACCTCATCATTGAGCCACTGACCATTCTCAAGGATATCTCCTCGGGTGATTTGCAACTTGAATCCCCTACTTAGGATTTCCTCTTGGGGTCCTGGACCCAGTGCACTCTTAATTTTCTTCTCCATGTTCTCTGTAACATGAAAATTTTGATCACTTCTCTGCCCTTTTCTTGGTTTGTGAGAGGCTTTTTCTCTGCCACAAGTACTGTCATCTTTTTGGGGAGTAACCTAAAGAGTCGCCTCTGCCACTATCCAGGATGATTAGAGCTGGTGTTCCTGGTAAGTCTGGCTTCAAGCTGTTCCCCCTTCTTCCTTCATGGTTTATACCACCTTTCTCTTATAACAGATTTCTACTCTCTCTTTCTCTCTCTCTCTCTCTCTCTCTCTCTCTCTCTCTCTCTCTCTCTCTCCCTCCCTCCCTCCCCCTCCCTCTCTCCCTCCCTCTCTCTCTCTCTCTCTCTCATCTGGTGTAGATGGTTCTGGATCTCTCTGTGTTGTTTCTGACGCATGGCTGTGCCCTGACACACCCTTTTTCATCTTGGAGATGTTTGTAAGGATTGGGTGAGGCCTGTATGGGTCTGACCTCACATGATGGTCACGTTCAAGGTGTTGAAGTAACCTTCCATGCTTTTCCTTTGGGGGGCTTTGTTTGTTTTCCTCCATGACGGAATAGGGGCGCTTGCGACCCTTGTGACCGTCAGCAGGATTCCTCCCAGTTACAGCCTGCTCTGGAGGACCTTTGGTACACTCAAGGGGTTTTAGTTGTCTTGGACTCTCTTCCTGGGGTTTCTGTACCTCACCCTTGCCCGGCTGGTCTCTCTGTAGCTCTAGGTCTTGATGCTCCCAGGAGGTCTTCTTCCAAGCCTTGCGGGTTCTTTAAATACCATCTCTGTTCCATCCTGGCATTTCCTTTTTGGACTTTGTTCCAAAGCTTCAGACTCTGTCTCCGTTCCTCTTCCGTCCTGGTACTTCCGTTTTCGAGCTTTTCCCGAAGCTTCAGGCTTCATCTCCACCCCAGGCTGTTTAGGTTGCCACACGGAGAACTGCTTGGATTGCTTTTTTGACAGTACCAGCCTTTCTGATTTCCAAGAACCGTATGTCTGGCTCTGAGTTGGTACTCTTGGGTTGTTCACCCTGATGTAAAACAATTGCTTCTTTCCAGGTTCAAGGTCGGAAACCTATTAGGCTCAGGAAAGCTCAACAGAGTTGACTTTGCACACCAGGGTCAGTCAAAGAATGGAGATAATTAAGCTGTCAATAACGGAAACCGATTGGTGAACAGTCAGATGTTGGAAGTTCACCAGGGTCCACTCTGGAAACTCTGAGGAGTTCTAAGAATACTTCCTCAGAAGTATCCATCTAGGGCGCTGTAACCAGCTACCTGAAATTTCTAAATCGGACTAATCATCCTAGTTAATCACTATTAAGACACCAGGCCTAAACCTAGCAGCTAACACATTGGAGGCAACCTCACGAATGATGTCTAACTCAGGGGTTGCCCCTAGTCACAGCCTTCAAGGTTCCACAGTTGGTTATGATGTCACCTGAAAGAATGCAAATCAACGTTTCTGGATGGTGGAAGCCCCCAACCCAAACTGGGTCCAGGATTACAGAGTGCTCCCTTGCCCAAGTGGGAAGTTTGAATGAACTGATACATATCTCAGTTCCCTTTGGCAGAACACAGAGTAACCTAAATCATCTCAACATCAGCAGCAGCAGCTGGTCCTGACTAGTACATTTGTCTTTTAGGAAACTGTCCCATCATGGTCAATCATAGAAAACAAATATGAGTGCCATTCAAAATATCTTCTCACAATATGCTTGCTAATTACAAAGAATAAACAGAATTATACAGTTATAAAACAACAACAACAAAAAAAAACCCAAAACAAACAAAAAAAAACCCATCAAGGGTAGACACTCATGCAGGACAAGAACCAGGAGGCTTGCTCTTCATGGGCTGCCCAGCCTGCTTTCTTACAGTACCCAGGACCACCAGCTCAGGGATGGCACCACCCACCATGGTCTGGGCCCTATCCCATTGATCAATAATTTTAAAAATGACATTTTCTGCCCTGCAGTGGTGGCGCATGCCTTTAACCCCAGCACTTGGGAGGCAGAGGCAGGCGGATTTCTAAGTTTGAGGCCAGCCTGGTCTACAGAGTGAGTTCCAGGACAGCCAGGGCTACACAGAGAAACCCTGTCTCGAAACCATTTTCTCAACTGAGGCTCACTCTCCTCTGATGACTCTAGCTTGTGTCAGGATGACTAGGCAGCACAAGTTGAGACCAATCACTTAACAAGTATACAGAAGGCAGTGGTGTGAGGGAAGTTTTATGTTCAGAAGAAGTACCAATGCAAGAATGGAGTCTATGTAGTAATACCTAGGTGACATTCAACTGTTTTAACAACAACAACAATAAAAAGACAAATAGACACCAGGCAAAGCAGACACTAACCTTGGTGCCAAGTACCAATGCTCTACTCTACCTCAGGGTTTAAAAAGGCGTCCTGCATGTAAAAAGTGCTCAAGTGCATCACGAAAGTCAAGTACTTCAAGTATTTCATGAAAACTTATGAGGACCATTTACCTATGAAATCCTCCCTCCCTCCCTTTCCCTTCACTCCTTCCACTGGCCCTCCCTCCCCTTCCCTCCTTCCCTCTCTCCCTCCCTTCCTACCATCTCTTGACCTCTCAAATGCCCATTCTCATTTAAGCATCCTCCATCTCATTTCTAATTTCAGCTTTTAATAAAAAAAAAAAATACATATATTTGAAATAAGATGTTTAGGGCTTTAAAATGGAAGAGACATTTCCTTCCCTATTCTCTACCTCTCAAAGGTGACCATTTTAAGTAACTTTAGCTTCTTCTTCTGAGACTTACATCTACAAAACATAGTTGTCTCCAAGTAATAGTTTTCTGATGTAACAATTAGATACACCCCAGCAATTTAGTGCATGTATTCCTATGGATTTAAAATGTTCATGCTATTGATTGCTTTCCACATTTTTCGCTTTTCTCATTCTCCATCCTTACACACATGTATTTCTCACCACACAGCCATCCGAAAGAACTGTGATCTGTCTACGCCTGCAGTCACCATCAGGGCACCGACTCCATCATCCTGATGCTTTCATTCTCCCTTCCATTAGACTTGTTGCTGTACTTAGTGCCTTCCTCTGCTGGCTTCCTTCCCTCGCTGTGAGGAGCACATCCTGTGGTTTCCTAAGTAGCAGGCTGTGGGAAGTGCTTTTGTGAGCATCTGGCTGATGATGGGATGGATGCCTTTTAAGATGGGGAGGATTACTATAGCAAAACGGCTGCTCTAAACTGGCTCTGATCCCAATTTCTGACCCCTATTTACTTCTGGGAACCTGTAGGATCTTCTTTGTCCCCAGTGTTCTCGTTTTTTACAGCATCTTGACATGAATGAGTTTCATCCCTGTGTTGGCATCCTGTGGGGTCTTTTGGTCTAAATGCACATCTTCTACACATGGGACATATCCTTGGATTGCTTCTACACGTCACCTTTCTCAATTGACCTCTGCACTCGTGCCCCAGTCTGGCCTTCCAAAGGTCCTCTGCTTACCTACTCTTTTTCCTGTCCGGTTCCACTTTTCCCATGTTTTGTACATTTATTCTACTCATCTGCTACAAAATGACTTGCTATGCTTTAAGCTTCCTAAATTCTTTGTGGATAGTGTTCTGTTGCTCACTTTAAAAGCCTCCTTGTTGCCTCTAGAATACCTCTCCCATAGCATTGCTTGGTTTTGGACAATGCTGATGGTACTCCCACATTGACTTCCAAGCTGATTTAAGCTAAATGATGATATTTGATCTTGTGTCAGCAACTCTGGACAGAAACTTGTCCAGATTGAGGTGTCCATCTATTAATGAAAAGTGACTTTCCTATAATCCTCAACGAATTTGGTGGAGTTTTCTTTTCACGCTTTCAAAGGTTTAACGTTTAAAGCACCCACACCAAGAGTTTACAGTACTTTTCCAGCTCCAAAACCCTCAGGATTTACCACCAGCTGGGGTTTGGGAAACCAGGGTTACATATCCCAGTTTCTAATCAGTCTAGTTGATCCCAGGCAGAAGGCTTGGCAGTCTTTTTAAAGAGCAGAAAAGAAAATGGCACTTGAAGTCAAAAGAAGCAGACTTGACAGCAGAGAGGTCAGGCCAGGGATGGCAGATAGTCTCCATACTGGCATGTTCCATTCTCTCTCAGAGGGTCAGACGTCCCAGATGGTAAGTCTCTAATTTCCTATGCCTAGATGGCTTTGCTCTCATTCTCCTGAGAATCTAGTAAGGAACATTCACTGGTCATTCTCATTCTCCATTCTCTGTTTTGAATCCCTAAGCTTGACTGTACCAAGCATTCCTCAATTAAAAAAAAAAAAACCAAACAAACATTATTTTCAGTCCCGTGAGACCAAACTATCTGAATGGGAAAGCCATTCCTTTTTTTTAAATGTTCACACTTATGCTATGTACGTTAGTGTTCCCCTCATCCCCACTGAGGTTCCCATACTGAACTGGCTCTTGAGATAGAACTGTTCACTTGGTCACATCTAATTTCCACCATCCAAGATCATTCCTTTGCCCAATGTAGACTTAAACTTCAAGTAATGGTCTCTTTATGGTAATACTAGTTTCATATAGGAGGCATTAGATCCTTGTGGGGAAACCAGGAATGTTAAATGCATAGTTGTCTCTCCAAAGAGATAACCTGTTTTCTGCCCAGAAGGCTGGAAACAGATGTGGTTAATCACCCGGTGACCTCTGTATTATCTATGTGGCCAGGCCGCACTGGCTCCCCAGGCCCTTGTCTTGAGCTTATCTGTCTCACTCCATTGCACTTTCCTCTCCTACGTCCTTATTATGAACTTCTTTGTCTAAAGCATTTTCCTCAGTTACTCTATAGAGCCCAACTTTATATAAAATATCAATTGTACTTCATAAGACTCTCAATGTATTCATGTCCTAAGCTTTGTTGTGCACCCAAGGTTGAGTTAATTATCACCAGGAAATTTTTTTCCAAATTGTGTTGCACTTAAATATGCCTAAAATAAACTACTTGAGTTAGACTCCTAAAATTTGAACCAATACCAGCTACCGAGTTGTGTTAAACCAGTGGCTCTCAGCCTTAATGACATTGCAGTCCTTTAATACACTTCCTCATGTTGTGGTGACCCCCAACCATTGAATTATTTTTGTTGTTATTCATAACTATAATTTTGCTACTATTGTGAACTATAATGTAACTATCTGTTTTCCATGGCCCTTGGTGACCCCTGTGAAAGGACGGTGAGAGCCCCAAAGCAGGTCACAAACCACAGCTTGAGAAGCATTGTATTAAGTACAACTGCCGTATTTCTCCCAGACAGACACTTTGCTGGCTTTGGTGATCACAAGGATGTCCACAGTTCCATCAGGTTTCAGGAGGGAAACAAATTACATGTCTCTTCACCCCTCTCTGGTACGTGCAGTTTTTTGTTTTTAATTTGCATAAATGACATGTCTATCCGAAACGGCTCCTTTCCTCTAATATAATTTATCATGGCAATGTTAGGCAAACTATTCAGATATGAATAATGAGGACTACGGGAAATCACTTGTAATTGACTCAACAGAATACTGTGAAGAATAGACAAAGTGATATGTTCTAGTTCAAAAGGCCTGGACTGTATCTCAGGTCTACTGCTTTCATCTTACAGAAAGCTACTGTTTCACTATAGTACTAGAATTGCTTCCCATCGAGGCTGATGCACTCGGTGAGATTGCTATCCTCTTTGACCTTCCGTTGGAGGCAGCTTTTAGGTTAGAGATAACAGTGCAGATTTATGCTTTTCCTTGACAGCAAATCATCTGTTCACTTACTGAAATGTAGTGACTTTGCCTACTTGTATTCTAGCCAAAGCTGTTCTATTGCAGCCGCACATGAGTGTGTAAATGAATTTTTAATATATGTGTATCTCCTTCCAGACATCTGGACTGTGTAATATTCACTTAGCAGCCCACATCATTTAGAAGAGAGGAAATTAGTTTCCTGAGATGAGAGGTCAGATGATGCTGGAGAGCTTGAGGTATCTATCTCTTAATGAGAGGCAACTTTACACAACATGGTCACTCTCAAAACAAGGCTTAAAGCACCATACACCAGTAATTTACAATACTTTTCCAGCTCCAAAAATGTCAGGATTTACCACTGGCGAGGCCCTCTCCTTCTCACATCACTGTAGCCATTTTGTATTCAGTCTCCATTTAGCTTATAAGATAAAATTAAGTTCAGATTTGCAGACTCCACTTCCTAGAAGTAATTATCCAGAGTTGACACTGGGAAATGTTACTAATACACCAAAAAGTTATGGTTGACTCACTTATGTTCTGTTATGTCAACGTACTGATACTCCCTTGTGCACTGCCTGTCCACCACCCCTCTTACCTCACTCTGGACAGTAGCTTAAAGGTCAGCTAATAGTACTGTGTCTAGTAAACCAAAATGTTCTATCACTTCACTGCTTGCTATTAAACTTTGGAACCTGGTTTTTCCTATAAAAAGCCTGCTCTGAGAAAAGTTTGGTGTCATAAATTTCAGACCCAATTTTGAACGATGTCTCTCCGGTCTGACAAGTATTTCAGTGTGTGTTCAATAAACCGCCCTTGCTTAACTGAGACCAGTGTTCATACGGTTTGTGTGGTGATTCCTGAACACCAACACCGCCAACTCAGATCTGGAAAGTCAGGATTATAATACTGGCTTCTAATCAGTCTAGATCACAGCCATGATACTCAGCTAGTCTCTCCTCTGCTACGTAACAATAAGCCCTACCACTCCTAAAAAGAAAACTGCAAACGTGTGTGTGCATGCGCGTGTGTGTACGTGCACACGTGTGTGCGCACGCGTATGTGTGCATGTGTGTGTGCATGTATATGTATGCACATGTGTGTGCATGTGTGCGTGTGTGCACATGTATATGTGCATGTGTGCGCACATGTGTGTGCACATGTATGTGTGTACGTGTGTGTGCATGTGCACGTGTATGTGTACATGTGTGCGTGTGTGTGCGTGTGTGCGCACACACACGCGGGGGGGGGGGATGTAGGGGGGGTGTGTATACTCACATACACAGGCATGCTCATGTGCCAAGCTGAGTGTGTGGCTATTGACTGGAGGGTTCAGGGGTCACACTCTGGTTGCCAGGCAGTGCCTTTACCTACTAAGCCAGCTCGCTGCTCCCACTGCTCTTTGACTCTTGACTTCATATTGCTGGCAATAATAAAGAGTAAACAAATAAAATATTTTTATTTCCAACAATTTAATATAATTTAATATTAATGTTAATTTTTTGTTTTTGTTTTTTTTCAGACATGTTTTCTCTGAATAAAGAAGGTATTTTAATTTTTTGGTAGCTTTGAACGGTTGACTCGGCTTCCTAAGAGCTGGGATTATAGGCTTATGCCATGTAACTTTCAATTCTTTTTTTTTTTTTTTCTTTTTCTTCCTGGAACTCACTATGTAGAACAGGCTAGTCTCCGACTCACGGAGATGTAGAACAGGTTAGTCTCCGACTCACGGCAATCTGCTGCCTGTCTCTCGAGAGCTGGGATTAAGGACATGTGCCACCATACACAGCTAATGGAAATTTTAGGTTTCTCCCTGAAACCTTCAATTTTAAGAAGAAATATAGTGATATCAATTATATCTAATGTAAATGTATAATTTCTGTTTTTGTTTTGTTTTGTTTCTTGTTTGTTTTGCTTTTGAGACAGGGTCTAACTATGCAGTTCTGGCTGTCCTGGAATGCCCTCTGTAGATCAGTCTGGCCTTGAACTCACAGAAATCTACCTGCCTCTACCACCCAAGTGCTGCAATTTAAGATGTGTATTCACTACATCAAGCTTACAGTTTTCAAAGTAGATTCCCTTCTAGAGCAGTTTTTAAAAAGAAATATTTAGACTTAAAACTTTAATGAAGAAGGGACCTGTTAGATGGTTGTAAGAGAATATAATCTCATACTTTTAAGTATCATATATTATATCTGTGAGATAAGTGTATCTCTGTAAAATACTTCATTATTGGCAAATTGTTTAGTTTACTAAGCATCACAATAATGCAGCAATTGGATTGTTTCTTAACATTACAGAGGAGTTTGAAGGCAATTTAAGATGATTAACACAGAAAAAGTGACTTTCATGATCTACCCTTGATTTTCATAATGTATCTCATGAGTAGAATTTTTCTATATTCTGTGTGCTTGCATTTTTATGCCAAGGTGTAAGTCCTGGGTTTCATTATGATTCTGCTTAGTGGACTCTAGGTGAAACCTTTAATCAGAGGTCTCTGGCCTCACTTCACAAGTGTTATATGGATAAAATTTAAAAATAAATCCTACTAACAGTTGTAGGGTCTGCCCTGTCCAGCCAGAGCTCCACCTTCCCTCTAGTCTGCACCTATGCTAGCTAAAGTTGCACCATGCCCCACCCTGTCAGAGCTCCGCCTTCCTTCTGGCCTGCACCTACACCCGCAGCACTCAGGGATCAGCACACTGAGCCGCACCCCACAGCTCTGCCTAGCTCCCAGGAGCCCTGTTCCAACGTGGAACACCCAGGCCAGCCAATACCGGAGACAACCAGATGTCAAAACCCAAGTGCAAGAACATAACCAACAGAGGCCAATACAATATGGCACCACCAGAACCCAGCTCTCCTACTACAGCAAGCCCTGGATATACTAGACATCTGAAGAGTAAGACTGTGACCTTATAACCCATCTCATGAAGATGATACAAATCTTTAAAGGAGGTATAAATAATCCCTTAATGAAATACAGGAAAATACAATCAAACAGGTAGAAACTCTTAAAGGGGAAACAAATAAGTTGTCTAAAGAGATCCAGGCAAACACAAGTGGGTGAAGGAGATGAATAAAACAGTCCAAGACCTAAAAATGGAAATAGAAGCAACACAAATGGAGGACACAAATGGAGGCAACCCTGGAGATGGACAACTTAGGAACTACAGATGCAAGCATCACCAACAGAATACAAGAGATGGAGAGAGAATCTCAGGCATAGAAGATGCCATAGAAGAAATGGATATATCGGTCAAAGAAAATACCAAATGTAAAAAGTTCATAACTCAAAACATACAGGTAATTTGGGACACTATGAAAAGACCAAACCTAAGAATACTAGGAATAGAAGAGTGTGAAGATTCCAATTCAAAGGGCCAGAAAATATCTTCAACAAAATCATAGAAGAAAAAATTCTCTAACCTAAAGAAAGAGATGACTATAAATATTCAAGAAGCTTACAGAACATCAAATAGACCAGAGCAGAAAAGAAAATCCTTCCACTACAAATAATCAAAATACTAAATGGACTGAACAAAGAAAACATTAAAAACTGCAATGGGAAAAAAAAAGGCCAAGTAATGTATAAAGGCAGATCTATAAGAATTACATGCAATTTCTCAACAGAGAATCTAAAAGATTGGACAGATGTCTTGCAGACCCTAAGAGACCACAGTAATCCCAGACTACTATACCCAGCAAAACTCTCAATCACCACAAATGGAGAAACCAAGATATTCCATGACAAAACCAAATTTAAGCAGTATCTTTCTACTAATGCAGACCTACAGAGGATACTAGAAGGAAAACTCCAACACAAGGCAGGTAACTACACCCAAGAAAACACAAGAAATGAATCATCTCACATCAAAACCAAAAGAAGAGAATCACACACACACAAAATACCACCTCCAACAACAAAATTATAGGATCTAACAGTCATTGGTCATTAATATATCTCAATATGAATGGCCTCAATTCACCAGTAAAAAGACACAGGCTAACAGACTGTACATATAAACAGGATCTATCATTCTGCTGGATACAAGAAACATACCTCAGCAAGGAAGATAGACACTACCTCAGAGTAAAGGACTGGAAAAAGATTTTCCAAGCAAACGTACCCAAGAAACAAGCTGGAGTAGCCGTGCTAATATCTAATAAAATAGACTTTTACCCAAAAGTTATCAAAAGAGATAGAGAAGGACACTACATACTCATCAAAGGAAAAATCCACCAAGAGGAACTCTCAATTCTGAACATCTATGCTCCAAATGCAAGGGCGCCCTCATTTGTAAAAGAACCTTTACAAAAGCTCAAATCACACATCGAAGCCCACACCATAATAGCAAGGGAATTCAACACCCCACTCTCACCAATGGACAGGACATTGAAACAGAAAATAAAGAGAAACAATGAAACTCACAGATGTTATGAACCAAATAGATTTAACAGATACCTATCTACAGAACCTTTCATCTTAAAATAAAAGAATATATTTTCTTCTCAGCACTCCACAGAACCTTCTCCAAAATTGGCAATATATTCAGATACAAAGCAAGCCTTAACAGATACAAGATGATTGAAATAATCCATTGTGTTCTATCAGATCACCATGAATTAAGAATGGACTTCAATAACAACAAAAGCAACACAAAGAACACATACTCATGGAAATTGAACACCTCTTTACTCAATGATACCTTGGTCAGGGATGAAATAAAGAAAGAAATTAAAGACTTTCTAGAATTCAATGAAAATAAAGGCACAACATACTCAAATTTATGGGACACAATGAAAGCAAAGCTAGGAGGAAAGTTCCTAGCACTAAGTGCCTTCATAAAGAAACTGGAGAGATCTCTCATACTAGCAACTAAAGAGAACACCTGAAAGTTCTAGAACAAAAAACAAACAAACAAACAAACATATCCAAGAGGCGTAGACAGCAGAAAATTGTCAAGCTCAGGGTTAAAAATCAATCAATTAGAAACAAATCCAAATAAATCCATATTTATCACCGTGCACAAAACTCAAGTCCAAGTGAATCAAGGACCTCAACATAAAACCAGATATACTGAATCTAATAGAAGAGAAAGTGAGATATAGCCTTGACTACACTGGTACAGCAGACAATTTCATCAACAGAACACTAATGGCTCAGGCTCTAAGATCAAAAATTGATAAATGGAACCTCATGAAACTAAAAAGCTTCTGTAAGGCCAAGGACATAGACCATAGTACAAATCGGCAACCTACAGATTGGGAAAAAACCTTCACTCACCCCACATCCGACAGAGGGCTAATATCCAAAATATATAAAGAACTTAAAAAAGTTAAACTCTAACAAACCATATGACCCAATTTAAAAACGGAGTATAGAGCTAAACAAGAATTCTCAAGAGAAGAATCTAGAAGTCTTCGAAGTACTTAAAGGAATGTTCAATGTCCTTAATCATCAGGGAAATGCTTATCAAATCAACTCTGAGATTCTACCTCACACCAGTCAGAATGACTAAGGTCAAAAACTCAGGTGACAGCAGATGCTGGTGAGGATGTGGAAAAAGAGGAACACTTCTCCATTGCTGGTGGGATTGCAAACTTATACAAACACTCTGGAAATCAATCTGGTGGTTTCTCAGAAAGTTGGAAATAGATCTACCTGAAGACAGAGCTATACTACTCCTGGGCATATACCCAAAAGATGCTCCACCATGCCACAAGGACACATGCTCCAATATGTTCATATCAGCTTTATTCACAATAGCCAGAAACTGGAACCAACCCAGATATTCCTCAACTGAAGAATGGATACAGAAAATGAGGTTCATTTACACAATGGAATAGTATTCAACTATTAAAAACAAGGACACCATGAATTTTACAGGCAAATGGATGAAACTAGAAAATATCATCCTTAGTGAGATAACCCATACCCGAAAGGACAGTCATGGTATGTATTCAAGAAGTCAACAGAGATAATAAGTGTATATTAGCCATAAAGTACAAAAGTACATAAAGTACAAAATATCATGGATATTTTGTACCCAGTGACCCAATAACGGGGGCTCAAGAAAGGATGTTTGAAACACACTTAGAAGGGAAACAAAGTAATCAGAGGAGGCAGAGGGAGGGAAGGAACTAGGTGGAAGAGTGGAGGAGAAGAGGATTAAGGAGGGGGTAGGATCAGATACAGGGACAGACAGGTACAGGAAAGAAACTTAGAGGGCCAGGAGAATGAATGTAAATCTTCAGCTGTGGAGATGGGGGTGGAGGTTGGGGGAGGGGAGAATCTCTAGGATGTCCCAGAGACCTTGGCTAGGGGAGGCTCCCAGGAATCAATGAGGGTGAGCTTAGTCAGGATTCCCAACAGTGGGGACATGAAATTAGAAGAGTCCATCTCTTGTTGTCAGATAGAACTTGCGGTGAAAGGATAAGGACACCAACTGACCCACAAACCTTTTGACCCAAAATCTGTGCTGTCTAAAAGAAATGCAGGGATGGAGACTGAAGACAAGGCCAAGCAAAAACTGGCCCAACTCAAACCTCATTCCAAAGAGCAGGTACCAATCACTGACATTATTAATGATGCTCTGTTATGCCTGCAGACAGGAGCCTAGCCTAACTGTCCTCTGAGAGGCTCTACCAGCAGTGAACTGAAACAGATACAAATACCGACAGTCAACCATTGGACAGTGGTCAGGAACTTTTATGGAAGAGCTGGGGGAAGAACTAAAAGCCTTAAAAGGGAAGGGAATTCCACAGGAAGACCAACAGAGACAACTAACTCTAGGAGCACTCAGAGACGGAAGCACAAACCAAAAACCACACACAGGCACATATGTAGCAGGCTTGCAGCTCAGTCTCCATGGCTGCCTTGTCTGGCCTCAGTGAGAGAGGGGCAGAGACTTGATGTGCTGTGTTGGGAGAAATAACCAGGGGAGAATCCACCGTCTCAGGGGAGGAGAGAGGGAATGGGGGTGGGAGTTGGGAAGGAGAGACTCTGTGATGGAGGGAGCAGGAGGAGGAGTTTTGGGGATGTAAATAAATAAATCCTAAGACAAAATTATAAAATTTATATATATACCAAATATTGCCTTTGTCGCTAATCAGTCCAATTAGTGCAGTCTCAGCATGGGAAGAAGGGAAGTGGGATCCTACTCTATCTTGTTCCATTCTATTTCTTAGGACCAAGAGAACACTGTCTACATTAAACATGCACTCCCCTATCGATCTTTCCTAGGCCTTGCTCTCATCCAGGCCAGATATTTGTCATAATTCTACGTTTATGTTCACTATCAAGCCTTTTTTCTTGTGAGGCAATAAGCAAACAAACCCATCTGAAAGGTAAGGATGGATGAACGGAACCAGAGCTTTCTAAGCCTACAGGTGGGACTCATAGGCACTCTGCAGTGAGCAGGCAGATGAAGTCAGCAGTTTTCAAAGCACAGAGCCTAACACTCTTCACAAGGTGCCATTTCTTAAAAGCCTACTCGTTACAAACGCTGGAAATGTTCAACCCGTACTTGGGAAAAGAATGGAAAATCTCCAGTCACAGGTCTCTGCAGTGTTACTACTGTAGCCTACTGACTGGGGATGGTGTGAGCTTTCAAAGAGACAGCCACACAGTAGCACTGCGCATTTCCAGAGAAGCCTGCCAGGGCCTAGCCTCTGCTCAAGCTGGCTTTCACGCAGCAATGGGTGAGACAGACTATTACCGCACTGTAACCCAACAGGGCCACGGAGGTCTGCACCATGCTGTACATGCTTTCCAAGTCCCTCCCTCAGTGACAGCGCGTGCCCGCGGGGCCATTACCATCCTGCAGAATGAGGGTGGGTTGCACTGCCTGCACTCGGAACTGTCTGGCCCTCCAGCCAGGGCTGGGCGCCCGCACCACCTCGCTGTCAGAGAGCCAGGTCACAGTCTCAAAGTTGTCCCCGCGAGCCAGGGCCTCGGCCTCGGCGCGGTGCACAGCCACCTGGTCGAACTGATAGAGACCGCCAGAGTGATCGAAGTGCACGTGGGTGGCCACGGCCAGCAGCGGCCGGCGTCCTGCATCCTCTTTAGCCCCGCAATCCTGCAAGAGGCCCGAGGAGTAGAGGTACTCCGGGAGGCTGCGCAGCCCCAGGCCCGTGTCGATCACCACGTCCTGTTCCGAGCCGCGCACCAGCCAGATGTTGGCCCGGTTGCCTGACTCGTAGAACCGTTCTTGAATCCAGAAGATGCCATCGCCCAGAGACTTGTGGGCATACCACTCGAGCGCGGACATGCTGCTGCGCAGGGGTGCGGCCGGGCAAGGTGGGTGTGCCTCCCACAGGCAGTCCAGGACTCGCCGCTGCAGTGCGCCAGGAGCTACTCTCAGCTCCGGAGGAGGCGCGAACGAGGGGCGGGGACGCGGAAGGGAGCGCGGATAGGACGCAGCGACACTGCCCAGATCGCCTGTTCCGTGCCCTCCCGTCCGAGCCGCCGTGCGCCAAGACTGCACTCCAGCTTCTGCAGCCACAGCACCAAGGCGGTAACGCAGGCCGCTGAAGCGAGGCGGAGACACCGGGCAATGCTGGCCTGCTCCGGGGTCCTACTGCAGAGGCCGGGAGAGATGCGTGGGAAGCGACAGGACTGGCCTTACACCGGCAGCGGGCGCTGCGCACTCGCCGCCGGAGCCCAGAGGGAGGCCGAGCCAGTTGGAGACGGACTACGGCGCCTGCCAAGGGCTAAAAAGCTCCTTTCCGGGGGTGTGGCCTCGCAGGGAGTGGGCGGGGCTTCCACTGCGCTCGTGCTGCGCTGGAGCCGCGTGCGGTGTGGTGCACGCTGCTCTGGCTCCTTGCTGGCGCGGCTGCCTACATTCCTACCATCTCCGCTGCACCGTGTGCCCAAGCATCGAGACTTGGCTAGCAGGTAACTGTAAGCTACCCTGTTCTGGGCTGGAGGTGAAGAGGGTAGATGGGAGTTGATGGGGCACGTGGAGAACGTGGTGGCCGGGTATCCGGAGCCAACATTCATCAAAGCCCTTCTGGAGTGACTTTGGGAGGTAGCACTACCTCCCCTAAAGCCTGCTGCTGCCACCTTCCAAACCTTTTAAATTTTTCGTAGCCAGATCTTTCAGCCGCCAGTTGGGGGTGTTCTCAATGAGACAGAAGGGAGTTTATCCTTACAAGAGAAAACTGCAAATCCGGTGACTGTGTTTTTTGTTCCTGCAAAGTTTGGCGGCAGTTTGCTGATAAGGGCATACTTATCATCGCTTTTTTTTCTTAATTGTTGGCACCCTTGATAGTGAGGAGAGGGGCTGGTGATAAAATTTTTCTTTAAAAAGGAAATCCTAAATGCCCGTCGTAGTTCTGGGTGGTTCTTTGCTCTTTGAAGAGAGCAGAGAAAGTTAGAGCTTCAGGAAAGGCGGAGCACTTTGAGGGGACAGGAAAAGTGGATAATGACTGGGTGTGGCTCTGCAAGCCACGGAAATCAACCCCAGTGTCAATATCAAGTCCTTGTGCTTGCACCCCAACCACTAGCTATTGATGCATCTATTTCAGATTCAGAAATTCCCTTTGGAAGTTGACTAACCTTCAGAAATTATAAAGAGACCCACGGGACAGCATTATAAAGGATAATTAGGAAAATCCTTCCCGTGGCATCTCCTAATAAGCCTTTCCTGGGGGGAGAGGTGTGTTCTTCCTACACTCCTAAACTCTCTGGTGGGTGTGGGAGCAGGTCGCTGCCCTTTTGAGTATTTTGCTAATCTCATCTATTTATCAGTTACGTAAGTGGGAGCATTCTTAGCACTAGTGCCTGAGCTAAACGATGTGTGACAAGCAGAAAACGTGTTAAAAAAAAAAAAAGTATGAGTTGAGTTCTCAAGAATCTGAGGAAGCCAACCCCTGTACACAAATTCTTGTTATATAATGCAACATGAGTGCAAAAATTGGATTCTGCATTCAGATGGACTACTGAACGATGGCACTTCCCTTAAAGAAGGTATTCTCCGCAGAGAAACAGTGCCCAGTGTACTTTGTTTCTGCTGCAAAAGGGAGCCACTGGGTAAGATGGCACAGTATTGTTCCTTTGCCATGAGCTCAGAAATAATTCGGTGATGGTTATCTGGTTTCTGCCTGGCTCTAGAGTTCTTTGGACCCACAGCTCCCAGTGGCTTTTCTATTTTTCAATATGACTCTGCTTCTCATCTTAATTAAATTTATTCTCAGATAGTCCTGAATGAGGCGAGACTTCTTTAACTAGTTTTTCTGGACTGGTTCTTGCTTCACTTTCGCACCTACCGCCTATCGGGTTTTGACAGGTTCTCAAAAGTATATTTTGCCCATTTCCCATACTTGACAGTGAACCTCGTAAGATCAGAGATGTTATTTTGTTCTATATTTTCAACACAGAAAAGATGGTTTGACACAGAAGTTAGGCTTAGGTCTTAATAAAGACTCCAGTGGGGAAGACCCACCCTGGGAAGGCAGACAACCAACAGTTATCTGGTGAGAAGCAGAAGTTAAGTGTCCTAGGCTCTGTTAATTGAAGGGAAGGACATATCAGAAGTGTAAAGATTTGCCTTCTGTTAAATTGACAAGAGAAGATGAATTGAGAGTTACAGAAAATGTCTAGTATGTTTCAGACGGTCAGATGGGTAATGGGAAAGGCCTGAGCTAAGGCGGAAGAAAGGAGAATAATAGAGAAACCACAGCTGATAGTCTTCTGTTAGATGATCAAAGGAGACAGCCAGAGTGGAATGAGTCAGGCTCTTGATTAGAGCAAGTTTAGGTCATTCTTCAGAAAGATACTGTGACCTGGCTTTGGCTGTCTCCCTTGGCCTCCAGCTATTTGAACATTTATTCATCTCCTTAGATGTGTAAAGTTTTGTATACAAGAGGATGATACATTTAAGTCACAACCATAACTCACGACATTTTAGATCTAGGAAGAATTGCAGAGATGAGCTTGCCATCTTCCAGGAGATTATGTTTTAGAGTTGGTTAGGATAGATTTGAACGACGCCCATTTTCAGATCTTGGAACAGATTCTGAAGGGCAGTTTTGAGGCAGCATCCTGAGGTGAAATCAGCAGTGCTGCTTTGTCGATGTTGCGTTTTCAATTGCTGATTTGGGGGCTGGAAAGATGACTTAGCAGGGAAAGGCTCATTTTACTCTTGTAGAGGACCTGAGTTCAGTTCCTAGCAACCACACCAGGTGGCTCACTCCTCTTCTGACCTCGATTCCTCTGCACATAACCCACACACATTCTAAGATTTTGAAATTTAGAACTTTTTGCAATTGCCAATTTCCCTCATTAATCTGGGATTTTAAAAGTAGGTTGTCGCCGGGCATTGGTGGTGCACGCCTTTAATCCCAGCACTTGGGAGGCAGATGCAGGCGGATTTCTGAGTTCAAGGACAGCCTGGTCTACAAAGTGAGTTCCAGGACAGCCAGGGCTACACAGAGAAGCCCTGTCTTGAAAAACCAAAAACCAAAAAAACAAAAAAAAAAACAAAAAAAAAGGTTGTCAATGACCCTAGACATGTGCTTCCAGGAGTAAATAAAATATAAGTAGGACATTGAGAGGTCTTCCTGAGGCCTAATGTACTCCCTCGTTCAATAGGAATTGATTGAGACTATCAGATGACCTTTATAACCTTTTTACTCTTCTACAAAACGAGGAAATTTAATCTACTGTGGTTCTTAGTTTAGCCAGGACCACATAACCTTAGAACAGGTCACTTATTGTACATAGAGATGCCAAAATATTTGAAAGGAATGGATGTTTCGAAGGAAGAATTAAGACTTGCTCAGTGCCTTTCCAAACTGATCAAAGCTAGTTGAGTAAATGACTCAGTTGAGTTGAGCCATTCTAAACAGATTTGGATAATAAGGAAACAGAGAAATAAAAAACTCTTCATTCACAAAGTTTGGGGCAATGTCCCATCCATTAAGGACATTGAAGCAGAAAAATTATAAATTCAAGGCCTGCCTGCACTGTAGAAAGGGCTCAAGTCCAGTCTGGGAAACTATCAAGTCTCTGCCTCAAGAAGTAAATATGTAAATAAATAAAAATTAGAAGGCTGAGGATAAAATTTAGTAGAGACATTTTGTAGAGTGAAAAATTATAAAGACCATTTTATAAAATATATACAGGCTCATTAGTTCCAGGAAGGCGGAACTGAATGTAGGATTTCGGGCCTTCACTGCCCCATACATTCCTCAAGCCTCAGGGAAGAAAATCCACCTGTGGGTGGGGTAGGCCCAAAGCAGGAAGACAGATTCCTGGCCACAAAGAAAAGTAAAAAGACATGCCCAGACAAGTCCTAGCTAGCCATCCTGCCGCCTCTGCAAGTTGCTGATATTTGAAATAACCAATCATGTGTAACCGCCCGAAAATTCCTTCCTTTCCCTACCCCCTCCTATAAAAGGTTCCTTAGCCTACCACGGGGGTCAAACTGTACTCTTGCACGAGTGTGCAGTTTGAACGCTGGCTGCCAGCTCTCTTCCCTAATAAACCTCTGCTAATTGCATCCAGGTACGGTGTCTTGGAGTTTGTGGGTGTTCGCGACTTCCCGAGACTTGAGTAAGGGTCTTCCGAATTTGGGAGTCTTCAGTTTGACAATGTATGTGAAGCTCTAGGTTCATCCCCTCTTCTTGGAACAACACCCCTTCCCTTGAAAAAGTCTGACAGGTTGATTTAAAAAAAAATCAATGTATTGGATAATACATCAAATAAAGGATTTAAGTGACTGGCACCTAGGCCTCACTTGTGAACCTTTCCTTTCATGACTTACTCTCTGGCTACAGGGGAAAACGTGAATTAAGATCCCAAGTATTCTGTGTACAGCAGCACCAGTGTCCGGGTCATCGAAGTGTGGAATGGCTTGTAGGCCAGTGTGCATAGTGACCAAGGTGTCTCAAGAGCTAGCGTTTGGTTTGCTGCAGCTTACATTTACTGTTGTTACCAGTTTATGCCCAATGACTGCATGATAAAAATAGGATGTTTGAGTCTGCAGAGCTTATTTCTGGGATGATATTCCATTAAACAGTGTTAGCTGAGATACTCTTAGGGTGGATTTCCCAAACCATTTCTAGGGCCCAACTTCAAAGATGTTGGTTTATTAGGTTTGAGAACTAAGTCTTCCCCAAGACTCAATATGATTTATACTTATATTGCCCAGTTAATTCTTCTGGTTAGGCAAGTTTGGTAAACTTTTCCTGGATTTATCTCTAATCTCTAATTAGTGACAGATCTTAAATTAGAATATAGCACACTGGTCTTGGCTCTGCTTGTTTGGCTCCTGTGGGTGCTGAGCAAAGGTGTAAGCCTCCTTACTCAGCAGATGTCTTACCTGAAAGACCTGCTTTCTGTTGACTCAGCGTGGTGGTAGAGTGACTCAGCAATTGGATTGAAGCCATTGTGATATTTTATCTCTTTTAGAGTGGACAGATGGAATGAACTTTGAAATTAAATGAGTTTCCCAATGGATTTTGTTTCTAAGGTAACTGGAATATCAGAAAAATTAATCTGTAGTAGAGTTCCAATGAGCAAAATAGAAAAATTATAAAAATGTATGCATCATTCAAGTGCACAGGCAGGTAGAACTTGTATGTCACCATTTTGCAGTCTACAGTGGAATAGCTGATGTCGGCGAGTAGGCGACACTGATGAACCCCCTGCACTAACCAACCCACAGACCAGCCTGACAGTCAGCAAGAGACAGACAAAATGTGTGTCTTGTTAGGATACAGTGGGAAAACAGTAGTTTTAAACTATCCTACTAACAGAAGTCAATCTGAAATCTGAGTTAGTGGCTAATGTACCTGTTCATTGGGAATCATGGTCAGAGGAATTCATTAAACTACTTAGGTTGTGATTTTCCAACCCAGAAATAGTTGTTGCTAATTTTGAGCTGTGCTCAGGTGCATTGCTGTTTCTGGGAAGGCGTGGTTCTTGGGCCCTGCTCAGGACCAGCGCATCAGAACATCAGCGTTTGCATGTACCTTCATGTTCTGATGAAGTGCGTATGACAGTACAGCTGCCTAATCTTTTCCATAAGTACATAGTGAAAAATCAGAACAGGAGCCAAATAGAACAGGAGACCTTCTACAGTTAGAAGGAAGGAAATGTAAAATACATCATTCTAACTGCCATGTGAATTTTTTGTCTTGAATAAAAACAAACCTATAATTTCACTTATGTGGTAAGGAAGTTTGGTTGCTGATTACAAAAAGATGACAGTAAAGGGCTGTAGAGATTATACATGTAATACCATGTGGTTTACGTAGTTTAAGGAGCTCACAGATTAGCAGGTTTTCCATCACGCCCCATTCCTGCTGCCCATCCCCAGACTCTTCAGCGCTCCCTTCTCCTCCTTCCACCTTTGCTCCACGTGTTTTCTGTCAGTATTCCTCTACTCTTCTTCCCTTTACTCTTCCACCATGGGCCCCGTTCTGGTTTCTTGACCACTAACTATACCCACTGCCACAGAAATACACATACGTGGAAAATCAGAAGCCCTCATCTGCACACACGAGTATATACAGTATTTATCATTTCCATCCTGGGTTACCTCAATTAGTATAAGTATTTTCTAGCTCTGTAAATTTTCCTCAAATTTCATGATTTTATTTTTCATTATGGATGAATATATTTCCATTGTGTGTATGTACTGTGTTTTTATTATCCATTCACTGTGGATGGATGCGCTAGGCTACTGATGGACGTCTGGGCTAGTTCTGTGTTCTTGCTATTGTGAGTAGACAGGAATAAGCATGGATGTGCAGGTAACTCCATCTCCATAGGAGTCTGTGTAGTCCTTTGGGTGTGTGCCTCACAGGCTGTAATTGGTACATACCATAATTTTTTAAATTCTTTTAAGAAATTTCCACACTGATTTCCACAGTGGCTGCATGGCATTCTCTTTCACTGTTAGCTCTCAGAGAGTATACATAATGAAGAGTTTTAACTAACCTGAGTCTCGGAACTGGGAGAGCCTAAAAAAGAACGGACTGGTCATATATTGATAACTATTGGAGCTGCCTCCTCAGGTACATGGGAGTTGATTAAACTGTCTGTCCTGCTCGTGTGTGTACATAGTGTCATAGATGTCAGTGGAAGTCTCAAGCCCTCAACTGTCCTTTGCAGTGACAGTAATGGGATTATATAATCATTTCTTAGTTATTGTCGGAATGTCATGTATGCAGACATGCTGGGATGCATTTATAAAATGTATAATGTTAAATTGTGTCTGAAAATGTTTTCAGTGTCAGCCCTTATCTAAGTCAAAGGCTGTGTTGCCTGAGTGCATCACAGAAGAGAGGAAACCATATTTCACCACTGACTGGATTTTTCTATGTGTAGCTACAGCCCTAGACATATGAAACTATTAACACTGGCAGCCACCGAGCCTTTAAAAAACTCAGTGATTTGATAGTGCTTACTCCTACAAATGAACTAACAGGTTCTGACACGCTGCGTTCTAGATGTGTGGCAGTTCACAGACTCTTCACTATTACTGCCTAAAGACAAAGGTAACTGGATAATGTGATTTCAAGCCTCAGAGATGGGCTTATGGACATATGTTGAGCTGCGTTTTAACTGAACTATTGAGCAGGGAGACTTCCCTCAGAGCATCCACCCCAATATTCTCAGCATACACTGTGTGTTCGTAATCTAGAAAGATTTCAGACCACGTAATCCTGATTGATGGTTTCAGATATCAGAGATGCACAATCTTTCACATGTACCACAGCTTCCTTGGGACCTTCTTAGAGCACAAACTTAAAACACACACTGAAGCCTTCCTCTAGAGGTGTGTTTCCTCTGCCTCCGCTCCTCCTCTTCCTTCTCCCCCCCCTTCCCTATTTCCTCTAGGTAAGTTCCTATGGTTCCCATTTTCAACACTTTCCTGGATGCAGTTGCTGTAGACTGCACTGTTTGGAAACCACTGCTCCAGATTTCTAAGCTACCCAAGTGTTTTAACGATTGGTAGGGTTGAAACCTCTTTCTTTTCTTTTTTTTTTTATTGAATATTTTATTTACATTTCAGATGCCATCCCCTTTCCCCAATTCCCCTCCCTAGAAAACCCCTATCCCATGCCCCCTTGAAACCTCTTTTTTATGTTGGCTCCATGGCGAAGGAAGCTTAGATTTCTAGGTTTTTAGACCAGGCTATTATAATCAGAAAATACAAAGAAGTAATTAGCTAACCCTTTGTTAATTTTGGAGGCTTACCCTTATCATTAACGTAACAAAACCCAAAACCAAGAGGACTACCACTGATGGTCTTTCCATCCTGACAAGAAAACTGGTTTGAGTACAGCAGCTGTGTGAAATGCTGTTGCCCTTGCTGGTGTGACTGTTAGAAAGGAGACTGCATTACACAGGTGGCAATGAAAGTTCCTGCCCTCTTCTGTGGTTGAGAGGTCATATCACTCCTGGGTGCTCCCGGTTAAATGCTACTCACTGTTCTGTCAGCAAGAGAGAGGCAGGGATATGCATTTTCATACTCACAGTTGAGCATGGAATTCCACAGAAAGAGCCAGCCCAGTTCTCACGCTTTAGAGCAGGGCCTCTTAAACTTCTCCTAGCCACTGACCCCGCTTCCCTGAGTATTTTATACAACCCCAGGTATACAGGTGTGCGTGGACACTAGACATGCACACATTCACTGGCAATCACAAGCTGATTTTAAAACATTTAGTTGGTACACATATATTTTTACCATTCATTAAGAGAAAGGCAAATAAGAATACTGAGAAGGTGGATGTTGTTTAAAGAGTGAAATCTTGCTAACCATTTGGCATTGCAGGATGTAAGCATCTTGGAGTTCTTCAGGGTTCCTCCATAGTTTAATTTTGTAATCATTGGTGCTGAGAGCACTGTTTGACAGACAGGAGTTCAAGCTGCCAGAGATGTCTGCGAGCCATCTCTGAAATTGTTGGAAACTCTGTTCTAGTCCCAAGCCTGGACCTATTAAACAAGTTTTTGTAAAACTTGAGTGAGCAATTTTTAAAATTAAACTTTCTAGTGATGCAATCTAGTGGGATTTTTTTTTTTTTTGGACGGGCAGATATGTGATAAAGAGGAAAAACAGACGTCCCCGTAAAATATTGACAGTCTTTGTCTTCCCTTATGTTTTATAAAGTGAAAGACTGTATCACTGACTGCACTTTATAGCATACAGGAGTTCTGAATCTGAGCCCAGGTGTCCCAGGCATGAGCTGCTTGGGGGTGAGGGGGAGGCGGGCTTGTACAAGCCAGGTGTAAATGGGTTTCAGGTAGTGACTGCTGCATTGGCGGGGTGGGAGGGGGAGAGCCTGTGCCAGTCAAGTAAGCATGATTTCCCTTCAGTTGCAAGGCTGCAGTGATACCAGGTGGGTGTTCATGACATATTACATTTATTTTTGGTTGTTGCTCATTCAGAAACCTTTTTTATTGTCGTTTCTTTGTTTTTCATTTTTTTTTTAGGGGGGGTGCTTTTTTTTTTTTGGATACTCACAGTTCTACAACTACAACCCCATACAGGGTTAGTTTAAGATGCAGGGGTTTGCATGGTGGTGTACATGTCTGTACCTCAGTGCTGGGGAGTGGAGAGAAGCAGGTCACTGGTGCAGACTGACCAGCCAGTCTCCAGATCACTGGTGCAGACTGACCAGCCAGTCTCCAGATCACTGGTTCCTTGACAGACCTTGTCTCAAATAGTGCAGGAACAATCAAGCAAGATATCCATGTTGATGTAGACTCTGCCTCTACCCTGTGTGCATCCTATACACATGCACAGACTCCCATACTCCTCCCACACACACACTCCCACACACTGCACATACTCCCACACACATGCACACACTCCTCCCACACACATGCATACACTCCTACA
>JANHMN010000014.1:6223056-6262681 GCA_030674055.1 Rhabdomys pumilio | reverse complement strand
CCTAGTGAATGGAGCCCAGGCTGGAGCATAGTTATATACCTAGTGAAACTGTACTGGAGAAAACTGAGTTCCCCCTTGCCAATGAGGAGCAATTGTAGATATTTTCTTGGTTATGGCTGGGATCCCATGAACACTTCCCCTTCTTAGCACTGGGGCCTCATCTGTCTGGAACCTGTGTAGGCCCCATGAGCGCTCCAGTCTCTTGGAGTTGAAATACACATCAGTCCTGTTGTGCCTGAAGACATTGCTTGGAATCATCCATCACCTCCAAACCTTGAGGGGAGAAGTTTGATGAAGACATTCCACTCAGGACTGAGAGCTCCAAAGGGTGTGTGGAGGTGTGGGTGGGAGAGATGATCCAGCGTTAAGAGCAGTGTCTGCTCTTCCCGAGGTCCTGAGTTCACTTCCCAGCAACCATATGGTGGCTCACAACCATCATATAATATGATCCGATGCCCTCTTCTGGGTGGCACACACAGAAAATAAATAAATAGTACATATAATAACATTTTTTAAAAGTGTGTATGCATGTGGTTCTGTCTGTCTATCTGTCTGTCTCCAGCTCTCAGTCTGCACACTGTCCAGCTGTGCGTCTCTCTGCTAATTCCCATTTAATTCAAGAAGAAGCTTCTCTGTTCTGGGTAGAGCGAGGCTCTGATCTACAGGTGTAGCAGTCTGTCATTCTGAGTCGCTTTGCTGCTGTCTGAGCCACCTTTTACAATGAGCTGTGCTTTCAAACGTCTGAGCTATGATTCTCTTTACCAACTTGTGTTGCTAGTAAAAGGTAGGGGTATTACTGGGGTTATCTGGCAAGACTGACAAATTACAAGCAAGACATGACCATGGCTCTGCTGATCCTGGGACGTTCCAATGGATTGTGTAAAGCTTGTAATAGTTTGTAGAAGGCTTGGAGCTGACTCACTTCATTCTCCAAACAGGTGGTATCTCACCATACGTAGCATTTCTTAGCCCTGTCCGTGTGAAAGCTCCGTGTTGGGAGCCTCACAAACCAACTACATGTATATGAAATGATAGAGGTGAGCCAGCCATTAGCCCTCCATTGCAGTGACCACAGTTTGATTGACTTTAAAGACTGGAGCCTGGAGGGTGTAAAAACACCCAATAGATCTCTCTACCTTTGTGTATAAGTGGTTCCTAACCTGACTCTGAGCTTTTAGGAATGTTTTCACTGGCTAGTCAGGTTGTTTCATGCTGAGAACCAGGTTTAACGTTGCTGTTTCTGCTCAGCTGGCCATTGCTCTTGCCAAATTTTAACCATGCTACTCTAATTGAATTTGTCAATGTTGGTCCGGTTACGTACGTGCGTAATATACGAATGTAGGAAATACATGAAAATAAGAGACGTGATCTAGTGATGTAAGTTGTTTTAAAGAATGGCTTAAGTTTTTGTGTTTCTAATGAATGCTTCTTCTCCTCTGACCCTAGATGATATTGAAAGGTACAGCAAACGATACATGAAGGTCTATAAGGAAGAATGGGTACCAGGTACGATGAAACAGATCATGCTAACGTACTTTTATTTATGTATGTGTTTGTGTGTGTTTATGCCATGTCTGTGAGGGTGCCCTTGGAGGCCAGAAGGAATCAGATGCCCTGGGCTAGCATCCCAGGAGAAGAGGCTGTTGTGAGCTCCCTGGTGTGGTACTTAACACCGAACTTTGGATGGGAAGCAAGCACTCTAAAGCACCAAGCCAGCTCTCCAGCCCCTTAAAATACTTTTTAAAGACTACCTTCCCCATCAAATACCACAAAAGTCCATTAGATTCTTGGGCGTTTTCTTTGTTTTCAGCTGTCAGAAAGTAGAGACTTTATTTTCCCTTCCTATAATTAATTAGTAATGGAAATCACTTTAAGGATACTTTGAGTCTTTCTCATATTCTATGAGACATAGATAAATTTTAGCTACTAACATACCATTTTGATAGAAAGATGCCTGAGAGACTCATTGTTAGCATTCAGAAGTATTACATCACATAGCTACAGGATGGAGGGGCCTTAAAGGAAAGATCATTCCTCCACCAGTTTATGTTATAAACAGAAAACAGTCACCATAGAAAAGAAATAACCTGTCAGGGTCTCTTGCCAATACTGCCGTCCCTCAGACCTTCATCTACTTTTATACCTTTGACAAAAATGTTTTTATAGAAACTGCTCGTAGGGTGAATGTGTAAATATCATTAACAAGCTTCATCACTTTCCCAGAGTAAAGTGTTCTCTTTGCCTTGTTGAGCTTAAGATGTGGGGCAAGCGTGGGAACCCCCTTTTCAAATCATTCTTTTTTTCGTGATCTAAGAAGTTTAAAACTAAAATATAATCAAATCAAAATTTTATCACTGTAGGTAAAATGATAATGATTAACTATTTTGTAAAAATACATTGACATTGCTGTATCAGCAGCCACTATCTTTAAACCTTTTTTTGAATATTTCAGATATTTTAATTTATATATTTTTGTTGTGTGCACATGTGTGCATATGTGTCTGTATACACCAAATGTGTGGCAATGCCTGAGAAAGCTGAAAAAGAACATCAGATTTCCTGGAGCTGGAGTTACACATGACTGTGAGCCACACAGTAGGGGTGCTGGAAACTGGACTCCAGTCTTCTGGAAGATGAGGAAGTGCTCTCACTATTGAGCCATCCCTCCAGCCCTGAATCTATTTAAAAATGAGGCTAAGGATTGTAGGCTACTTGGCTAGCATATATGAAGCCCGTGTTAAATTCCTAGCACCCTCCAGAAGATTAAAAGGAAGTAAATAAATAAAGGAATTGTTTAGTTAATGCAACTGAAAGCCATTCACTGGGGAGAATTTACGTGTTCACAACTACTAGTAGTTTTAATTGGAAATTTCAAATAATTATTAAAATTATTTTATGTCTTATATATTGAGTTTGATTATCTGCCTTAACTCTTGAAAAAATGTTACTTAATATGTATATATCAACAGACAACTTACAAAATACAAAGTAGCCAAATAATAATATTTAAGAAAACAGTTGTGATCTTGATAGTAACATCCACAAAGAATTTTCATAAGATTTTTTTTTTTCAAGCTACTTTATACACCGGTTCAAAGCTGTTTCATGAGGTCTTTTTCTCTACAGGAGAAACTGTCACGGTGCATTCTATTTATATTGCTTTTGTTTCCTTACACTCCAGACTAAGTCTGTACAAGCAGATACTAAGAAATGTTGCTGTCTTCGCATGAGCAGCTGTCACTGTGTTAAGTAGCCAGGTCCAGAGCCACCAAGGACACTGACACTTTTTTTCTATTCTTTCTTTTGTACACATAGATTGGAGAAGACTTCCAAGAGAGATGATGCCAAGGAAAAAATGCAAAAAAGGTACCCTGACTAACGTGACCGTAGTCCAGGTTTGCAAGAGTATTGCCAAAGCTCTGAATGCAGAAGCCAAGCTCAAGTTAGGCTCAGTATTGCAAATGCTCTTCCATAAAGTATGTCTGGCATTTTGATTATTTTACTGGCTCGTAGTGGCTGTGGACTTTTGGAACTTCTGTTTTCTTGAATTAATCTCATTCTTTAATTGTGAAAATTTTCCGTGCTAGCAAAGAACTCTATTATACACACTGTCTCATTTGTATGTATGCAGATGTTTGCGATCTCACTGGATACACACTGTCTCATTTGTATGTATGCAGATGTTTACGATCTCACTGGCTATGTTCTGCATTATTACATGACACATTTTAAAATTGGGGCACTGTTGACAGTTGTTGGCTGTTGGGGGAAGAGAGTCAGCCTTTAAGGATGTGGCCGCTGTTAGGTTGACAGGTTTGACCTGATCAGTAGATTATTAAAAGGAGGAGGACATAAAGTTGGGAAGGAGAATGTGAGTAGATTTGGGGAAAGTTAATGAGAGGAGGAGTAAGAATGAAATACATTGTATGTATTTATGAAATTCATAAAGCTTTTCTAACTGCTGGCCTGGCTACTTCCCCGGTGGTGCACCCCAAATACTTGCTGTTTCTCCTGGCCATGGACAGCCCCTCTCATGGCGGCTTCTAGCAACAGATCAAACCTCAACATAATATTAAAAAGAAAGACATATACTAGGAAAAATTGAAGAGCTGGTAAAAGAGTTTTATGTTAGATAAAAAGATATCAACATATATATTTTTGTTCTTTAATAATTCCATTAATAAATAATTGTCTGCTATTGCGAGACACTGCCATGAGTAACAGAGAGAGCCCATGTAGCTGGGACTATTCTTGCTTCTTGGAGTTTACAGTTAGGTGCAGAAACAACATGAAAGGGGCTTGGGGATGGCTGAGTCAGGAAAGTGCTTAGTTAGATCTCTGTTACTCATGTAAAAAGTGTGGCACTGCTGAACCCACCTCCAAAAGCCTGGGTGCTTACTGGCCAGCCAGTCAACATGCATGAGCATAAACACACACACACATACACACACACACACACACACACACACACACACACGTATACACACACAATATGAAACAAAAACATATGTGCTTTTGGGAAGTCTGGGAAACGTTCTGAGGAAGCGCAATGGCTAAATTCATTAGTGTCGTGATAAAGCGTGTATGTGTGGAGATGATACAAGTCATCTGCTACTGGAACACCATTTGTAGCCGACTGGAGGTCTAAGAACATACCTATCTTGGTTATCATTAGTGCAACTGGACTCCACTTTCACTTTTCACTCCCTTCTCCTCCTGGTGCTAAGCCTTCATATATTAATCTTAGTACAGCTTCTGGTAGCAAGGATTTTCATTTCTTAAAAAACAAATCAACAATTACATTCTCTTTCCCATGTGTGTTAGTGTTTTTAATTGTGTTATAGTTTTTATGTTGGTTCCTCCCTGTTGTGATGACTTCTATTGATCTACATGAAGGTAGATAAATAGCCACAGAGGGCTCAAGGGTGGCAGAGGTTTGTTGAAGAACCAGCTTCTGATAGATACTGAAAAGAAACAAGTTCAAATATGTGCATACATGAAAAACAATAGTTACCTATGGAAAATTTTCATGTCACCATTTTAGGATAAAAACCATCTTCCTGTACTATTGGTGATTTGATACTTCTGAATGTGAGCACGTGTGCATGAATTAAGTATTAAAACACAAAGAAGGGAAGATGAGTGGTATTGTATCTGGGACTCACCTTTTTAGTAAAATATTAGTAACTGGGCCTGAAAGGAAATCTCAGTGGTTAAGAGTGCTTCCTGATTCATCAGTGGACCAGAGTTCAGAGCCCAGAACCCATATAAGGTGATTCATACGTGTCTGTTATGCTAACTCCGGAGGATCTGATACCCCATTCTGGCACACACACACCACACACATACACACCCAAATAAAAATTAAATATTTTAAATGAAATGAATGATTTTTGTAAATATTTCTAGCTGATCAACTTTTCTGGTATTTACCTAATGGTTGTATATATTGTGAAATTAAATAACTTCATAAAAAGTCCTTAGAGAAAAAAGACTTTATGGTGTGAACGGATTGTATTTGCAGCTAACAGTTGTTGGCTGAGTAGTTACTGAGTACTTACTGAGCTCTTGGTCATACATGATCCTATGCTTTGAGTACTTATTAAACAATCCTTGCCTTCCAGGAGGACAACAAAAGTTATGTTATATACCATTTAATGTTAGGTTATATTTTTCCCCAAAACTTCATTAATTCAAGAGGTCTGAAGTCACTGTCTTAGTGAGGATTTCTATTTTTGCAATGAAACACCATGACTAAAAAGCAAACTGGGAAGGAAAGGGTTTATTTGGCTCACAGTTCCAGGTCATAGTCCATCATTGGGGAAGCCAGGACAGGAACTCAAGAAGAGCTGGAACCTGGAAGCAGGAGCTGATGCAGAAGCCATGGCTTGCTCTAGCTCTGCCCTCTGTAGCTCACACACCATGTCTTCTAGGCTCCAGCAGGCTCCAATCATGCTACTGCTGTTCTTGGTGGTTGTCCCGTGGTTCTGAAGTCTCCGAAGCTACGGGGGTCCCTTGCTGCAACTGGACTCCGCTTTCACTTTTCACTCCCTTCTCCTCCTGGTGCTAAGCTTCATCTTCTCTGCACGGCTCCTCAGTTCTGGGCCTTCAACTGCCACCCAGTCTGCTACACCTTCACCAGTGGCCTCTCTCGGCCTCTCACAGTGCTCTAGGGCATTACTCGCTCTCTGTGACCCCCTTCATGCATTCAAACACAATACCACCTGGGTGACCTTTACACATTACTAAGGCTGCCTGCCAACATGAGATACAGCCTTGGCTACCTCTGCCACACTGCTTCTCTGTGTTCTCAAAAAACACCTCCCAGATTTCACCTCACTGATGCTGGTCTCTTCTTAATCACCACTAATTTCTTAGTGCCAGCATCAATTGTCCCAGTAATGCAAAGGTTTCTAAATCTAAATAGCAAATGACCCTGATAGTGTTCAGTCTTCCTTCTGAAATTTCACCAACCAGGCCTTCCTCCTCTTCCTTGCTCTCAACATTAATATTTTCGGAGCTTCAACAGACCTCTTAACACTCAATGGCTTTTCGAGCCCAAAGTTCCAAAGTCATTTCATAATCCTCCCCCAAACACATGGTCAGGTCTGTCACAGTACCCCACTATCCTGGTAGCAATTGTTATCTTAGGTTTTTACTGCTGTGAAGAGGCACCATGACCAAGGCAACTCTTATAAAGACTAACATTTATTTATTTATTTATTTACTTACTTACTTATTTTATGTAATTGAGTACTCTGTAGCTGTCTTCAGACACACCAGAAGAGGGCATCGGAACCCATTATAGATGGTTGTGAGCCACCATGTGGTTGCTGGGAATTGAACTCAGGGACCTCTAGAAGAGCAGTCAGTGCTCTTAACCGCTGAGCCATCTCTCCAGCCCAAAGACTAACATTTAATTGGGGCTGGCTTACCGTTTCAGAGGTTCAGTCCATTATCATCATGGCAGGAAGCATGGCAGCGTGCAGGCAGATATGGTGCTGACAGAGCTGAGAGTTTTATATCTTGATCTGATGGCAGCCAGGAGACCGGATTCCATACTGGGCAAGGGCTTAAGCACACGCACACAAACACACACACACACACTTTAAGGTCATATATATGACCTTAGAGCCCACCTCCACAGTGACACACTTGCTCCAAGAAGGCCATGCCTATTCCAAGAAGGCCACATCCCCTAATAGTGCCACTCACCATGGGCCAAGCATTCAAACACTTGAGTCTGTGGGGGTCACAGCTATTCAAACACTCAGTGACTCCTTATGTTAAGGTTTTAAGTCCACCAGTTACAAGTCATCCACTGTGGTCTGAAAATCACTTGTGTGTTGAGTGTTTGTCTTTAACACAACTTTCTGAACCTGGTTTTTGATACCTAAGGATTTGGGAGGTATTTGATTTTGGCAAGGAACTGTAATCATTTCTCCTTGTGAAAATTTTTTATGGCTTATAAGAATTCCTTGGTAATTGGCAAAGTCTTCATAGGAAATAATTCTTTATTACCTGCTGTTTTAGAATGATCTGGAAATGAATTACTTCGCTTAGAGTAAAACAAACTGGGTCTTCGAGCTCGTTGAAACATTTCCTTTCACTTGTGTGAGTGACGGCCTAACCGTTTTACTCTCCACTGTGAGGACAGTTCTTGCTAACATCAGCTGTAATCTTTCCTAACCCTTTATGTCAGCCAGGGCAGATTTACCTGCACTTCTTTTGCCTCACACCTGCTTAGCACTGCTTGTGTTAAAATGGACTTCACTGATGGATGAGTGACCGAGAAACCCCGGCAGGGCCTTTTCTTGTTATTCTAGTGTTTCTGTCTCAAGTAATGTTATGGCAGATTTTGTCTCTAATGATATTAATGGTGAGACTAAAGTTCCAGTGCTTAGTTAAAATATTCCTTGTCGTAGGAATGTCGTGTGCAGTATTTGCTTAGAGCACGGGGCACTGCACCCCAGAGCTTAGGAGACACTGCCCTTGCTCTCCAATCTGCAGTAGAAAGTCTGTTCACAGATTGTGCTTCCGTTACAGGGGATCCAAAATCCAAAGCGGCCAAAGCTGCAGGCAAGGACACTTCACTCATTAGTTCTGCAGATGTGTTAAAAAAGATTGAGGTAAGTTTATAGTTATGAACGTGAACTAGAAAAATATAAAAGGCCGTACTGCTTCTTCCCCCACCTTTCCGCCTTCTCCTTTTAATAGTGTGCATTTGGCAGAAGAGAGGCCAGTGTTTAGGGTTGAGCTTTGCTGTCAGGGAGGTGTGGAGAAAGCTCTCCTGTCAGAGCACACAGGGCTCCTGCTGTCTGGTTGTCCCACACTGATTTTTTGACGCTCCGCCCACAGCGCCAGGGCTCCGCCCACAGCGCCAGGCCTTCTTTACACTGTACCCTTAGCTCTCCGTTGTATTTGAGTGTGGCATGGCAGAGGGGAGAGACTTTGGAAACACTGGTGTAATTGATGCGATTCTTTACAGAAGTCCTGCTTCTCTTTGTTGGTGTGTGGTACTTTTACTCCCAACCTCAGTGATTTGGAATATAAATAGAAGACTCTATTGAGGCAAAGGTGTCATTTTCTGAAATTTATTTGTCTATCATTAATCAGAGCAAACAAAGTTTGGGTTAGTACCGTGAGACTGTGGTGCCTCCTTTTTGCCCACAGCATTATTCTTTGTTGTAGACTCAAAAACTACACATCTTATATTGATTCTTTTGGAAATACTTTATTCATAGAAAATACAGAACCTCCTCCTGTCATTGTTTTAAATCTTTAAACATTATTTTATTGTTTTATGTGTGTGAGTGTTTTGCTTGCATGTATGGTGGGTACCACATGTATGCCTGGTGTCCATGGATGTCGAAAGAGGGCTCTCAGCTGCTGAGGTGGCCTGAATCCCCCAGTCAGTGATGAAGATAGCATGCCACACTCCTGCATTTTCATTTTACTACTTAACAAAACGTCATAGGCATAGCTCCATATGCGACTGTCCAGAGCTGCCCCATTCTGTTGTGAGCACTGTTAGAACAAACTCTAGTTACTTGATAATGTCATTAATATGCTACTGAAAAACAGTGCTTCTCCGGGTGTTCTGCTGTTATTAATGAGGCTGAGAATTTATAGTCAGTACGCCACACGAGTAGGGTAGTTTCTAGGTTTACAGTAGTGCTTGCTGACCTCTGGCACATCTGCCTGGGAGCGTCCCATTTTACTGGTTTCCTTTCTGAACAGTGTTTGGGCTGGATGATAGCATGGCCAACATATAAAATCCAGAAGCTCAGTGAAGGACTGTTAGTAAGCCTTGGGCTTAACTAGGTAGATGGAATTTATAGATGGAGTTTATCTGGTCCTGCCTGCTCAGAAAGCTTGGAGAAGTTCTCTGAGAGGCACATACAGTAGATTGGCCTTCACTCTGGGTATGGTTTTCCTTAGGATAAACTGTGCTTCCCCGGTGCTTACATTTGCCACCTTTTCCAAACATTCCAAACACAGAAATCCTACTGTGTTTACAGTTTTAACAGGACAGTGGTTGTCTCCAACAAAAGCAGCTTCATGCTTTATTATGGCGGCATCTGTGGGCAGAGGTAGCAGATCAGGTGTCAGCAATGACACACACACCTCCCTTCCGTCTTACCTGAGGGAGGGCCTCCTTGGGTGTCCCGTGTCTAAGCTACACCTGCTCTGGGTCCACATCTTAGCTCCTTTCCTGATGGCGGTCCTTCTCCCCTTACACCTGCACAGTCAGCTTGAGTAGTTCAAGCTTGTGGAAGACAAAATGGAGCCTGCTAAGTAGGCGAGCCAAAACCGTTAGCTCATGGAAAGAACAAAGGAATCACACAGTACGTGTCCCTGGGATCGTAAGAAACGTCTTAGATGGCTTCTGTCTCACTCCGCTGACGTAGATGATGGGTTTGAGTTGGATGTGTGTTGTAAAGGTAAAGATGAGCCTATTTGCTTGGGCTGTGTGATACGGCAACAGTAGAAATGCAGTCTTTGATCCTTACAGCACATTGAATGAATACTATACTTTGAATAATACAGTTGTTATAAAAACAATTCTGTTTCTAATTTTGACATAATTAGTTTCTTTTAAAAAAGATGATAGAGTATAATTTTCACAAAGTAAAATAAATATTTCAGTTCCATTATAATTGCATTTAATTGTAGGCAGTTTTACCTATGATCTGGTTAAAACAGAAAAGACATATCTTAATATTATTGTAGTATATGGCGTGCATGCATGCATGTGTGTCTGTCTGTCTGTCTGTCTGTCTGTCTTAGATGTTTCAAAAGGCTTCTGAAAATTTTGGTCACTTAGGATTTTCCAAGAAGATAGCCAGTTGGGAAATTGTATACATGATATTGCCAAAATAACTGCCAAGGCAAGACAATGGTTATTATTAGAGTAAGCTATCCTGTGTATGTGCTGGTTTTAATTAGTTCTGCTTGAGCAAGGTGAATTGCAAGCAACATTGCTTGAATTTTGTTTAAAAATTGAGTCTTATGAGCTTGAGAGATGGCTTGGTAGATAAAATGTTTACTGGGCAAGCATAGTGACAGACCTTGCAAGCCCCAGCATGCACACAGAAGTCGTGTGGACTGCAGCAGCCCCTAATTCCAGCACTTGGGAAACAGAGAGGAGTTCCTAAGGCAAGCAGTAGGCTGGCAAAACGAGCCAGAACCTGCCTCAATAAAGTAAATGAAGTATGAATGCGGAACATACCCAGTGTCATTTCCAGCCTCCACATGCATGTTCAGTATGAGCACATTAATATACACACATGCATTCCACACACACATGAACACTATAAATCAGTTTGTTTACATTGGGTTTGGTTAATGTGATCTTTCCTTAGCCTTTGATTTTCTTCAACTCAAATTGGAACTGAAATCATTTTTAAAGTGAATATTTAAGGAGAACAGCTAAGTTATAGTTACTCTGGATGTTAAATATGACTGTGCTCATTAATAATCAACAAAGCCTTAAGGAGTGATGGAGCATGCCTACATGTTAATTCGTTAATTACTCTTCTAGTTACTGTTAGTAACAATCAGAAATTAGCTCATGTGAAGCTTTAATTATGAATATGCAAAGTGATTGCTGTGCCCGTCTCATAGAAAACCTGTCAAATTCTGTCTCTTGTGTAAAGTGAGGGTCACCCAACTGAGCAAACAGACAGTAATAAAGTTAGGTCACTTCTATCAATTGAAAAAATAATTGGTAGTAATGAGCCATTCATAAAATCAAGATTTCGAGGTGATGCGCGGTACGTGATTTTCCAGGTAGACAGCAAGAACCATCCAGAAGGCAACGCCTTTCCAACTCCGTTTCTCTTTTTTGCTTTTAGAGTTGCTAATACAAGCCAGTGTGTTCAGTGATGTGTTTTAATCTCCTTTTCACAACCTTCCAGGTGTATCACGAAGCAGAAATTCTTGGCAGTGGGAAGTGCTGAAAGACAAAGGACACAGGCGTGGGACAAACTTAAGTCATGTCTTTCATTTTAGGAGGTCAGATTGGAACCTTGAAAAGAAAGCATTGTGAATTAGGATTCTGACCCCAGAGTAGCTGAGGGAGGCCCAGCGATAAGAAACAGAGTGAGACTGGGTGTTGCTCTGATGACTAGTGGCTGCCGCTTCCCTGAGAGGTGGGAGTCAGGCCAGTGGGCCAGTGCTTTAATTTAGAGTTCAGCAAGGATAATCCATAGCTCTTCTTTGTGAGCTGCTTGTGTAGATCACAGTATAATCATTTGCATGTGGATTAACGAATCTCACTTTACCAGGAACTGGAAAAGAGAGGCGAGGGTGAAAGATCGGATGAAGAAAATGAAGAAACAGAAGGAAGCAAAAAGAAAGATGACGAGGAGGACGGCGAGGAGGACGAGGAACAGGAAGAGTATGATGAAGAGGAGCTGGAGGAGGTAAAAGTCTGTCTGAGGAAGATAAGAGACAGCTGCCTAATCTTAAAGATTAGCTGTGGCACGTGAAGTCAGTCAGCAAACAAAACCACGCCCGTAATCCTAGCACTCAAGGATGACTGGGAGGAGTTTGAGGAGCTGGGGCTACACCATTGTGAAACCTTGTCACAAAAACAACAACAACAACAAAACTGTTTATAGAACTGGAAATATATTTCCATCATTGGCATCAGTTGCTTGGTATGAAATGATAATAATGCAAAATTAAAACCAGGAGATCGAAGTAACTGGATTAACATCTCCTGCAAGCAAGGAGTTGAGGAAATTGCTGAGAGCAGTGCAGATCACCCCTATTGACACTGGAGGTACCAAAGGGCTTAGGCACAAAGGCCTCGAAGGGCATCCTGGCAGGGCCTTCGAAGCTCAGGCTCCCCAGTTCATGTGGACAGAAGCAGAGCATCTGGCTGACAGCCCTGGATTTGGTTTTGGTTTTTGGATTCAAGATTCCTGGTTTTTAGAAACATGATATATTTCAAAAAGCTGCAGCCAGTCAAGGTGTTTGAGCAGGGCGATGTAGTTATCGGTAGCCTCTTGAGGACCGGGTAAGCCTGGGGTAAGATAATTTCCTTTCCGCTCTGGCAACCTTTGTCCTTGCTCCATTTCCTCTCCTTACCTAGAGCTTTTCAGCTGTGAAGTATTTGTTATATGCTTTAAATATGTTGTATGAATTCTTGCATTCTTTTGCAGTGTGTATTGTTACTGTAGATGAATTTTTGTCTGTTTACAAATGGCTAGCCAACTGCTAAACTCACCAAAAAATGATTTCCTTTCCTCGTTGAGTAAACTCTTCATTTAGCAGTTATTAGATCCCAGAGTTCTATCTCCAAGTTCTTCCTAGACAGGATTCTGAAGTCCTTTGCACTGATCCTTCTGGAACAACCCTGAGATGTCCCATGTAATAGAACTTCCTGTTTCCAGTGGGTTTTCCCGGTCCCTCCTCTGTCAGAATTTTCCCACGTATTTTATTCATTCTGTCATATAACTTAGACAATGGAGGGTTTTCTTTTTTAAATATTTATTTTTATTTTACGGGTATGAGTGTTTGATTATGTGAATATATATGTACCATGTGTGCGCTTGGTGCAGAGGGGGTGTTAGACCACCTGGTACTGGAGTGAGGGGAGGTGGGAGCTACCGCAGTGTGGGAGCTGGGAACTAAACCGGGGACCTCTGTGAGAGCAGCAGATGCATTTTGTTACTGAGCTATCTCTGCAGCCTTGTCAGTCAGGTCTTAAATACCTCTTGCTTGTCACCAACTTTGTTTGTAGGTCCCTCCTTTATTTCCTGTGCTGATGTGACTGTTGCTGTGGTATTTCAGACACTTAGTTTTGTCTTCATGATTCTCTTCTTGAATTCTTTCTCTACGTTGCTTAGCCCTGCCTCACCCTCCACCCCTTTTCTGTCTTTCCAGCGTACACTGCGGCCTGGAACATCATCTTCTCTGATGTTTGTTCCTTCTTCCCATCAGACCTGCTTAAGACCATTTGTGAGGAGCCACAGATACCACTCCCACGTCAATCCAGTCTTGCTGGCTAACATCTTTTCTATGCCTTCTGTTAAGCTGCCTTTCTATAGGAGGCTTTTCCGATGATCCTGAATCTTCTCTTTCCTTCATTGCTAGCCAGTGCTAGCAGCATCACAAAGAACATAAAGCCTTTGAAGGAAATACTTTCACTTTCACATCCTCTACCTTCGGATTCAGTCACACACACACACACACACACACACACACACACACACACACACACAATCAGTGGAAGAAGTTTACCTTATCCTTTGTGAAACTAGTTGCCTCAGCCCTTTTGAAACAATACTCAAGCCTTTTCCTTTCCACAGTTTCAGCATGGTCAAGTGTGTTTGTTTCCTCTGCTCGTGATTCTGAGCATGCTCAGCTTTATCATGAAGTTTGTGGCCTCCGTGCTACACCCACCCAGCCTGCCTGTGGCAAAGCTCTGGCACTGTTGTTGGCTCCTGTTGCTCTTCAGAAGCTAGTTCCCAGTTCCATGCTGTTCACCTGATCACTAACTCAGCACTGAAGCGGTTCAGCCCTCACTTCTCCTGGCTGTTCTGTAGCATCTAACATTTCTGCAGAACAGAAGCTAATTCTGTTGTCGAAGTATTATTTCTTTCACGTAAACAGTTTACATCATGAGATACAGGCTCGTACTGTGTGCCAGGCTGTGTCCCAGCTGCCAAGGTTGCTTCCCTTCATTTTTAGATAGGATGCTTCTCGTTTTGCATCTGTTTCTTGCACCTTTTCGTGGCGTCTGTAGTTCTCTCTGTTCTTTTGCATCTTGGGAGTTCTCCAGCTCTGTGTTTAGCCTGTGTTTTCTGTATTCAGACTCTGGCTGTGACATCCTTGCCACAGTTACTTCACATCTGGTTGTGGTTGAGGTAATGTGGCCTTACCTCATTACTTCATATCAGGTGTGACTCCTTTTCCTTGTCACTCTGCATATAGTGATCTTTACATTGAAGTATATGCTTGACTTAAGCTTGGCCACGAGACTGAAGAGATCATTCTCTGCTCATGGAGGCAAACAGGAAAGGCAACAGTTACAACACAGTGGAGAATTCTGTGGTGTAGAACAGGGTGCTATGAGGTCACAAACCAGGCACCTGCTCCTAATTTCAGTACTTGGGAGGTGGAGTCAGGATTATCAGAAGTTCAAGGTTATCTTCAGCTACATTATAAATTTCAGGACAACCACAGACCCTGAGTCAGTCAAAAAATAAATAAATAAATAAATAAGATAACTTGTAAGATCTAGAGAGTCAGTGGGGTCAAGGCGAGGAAGCAGACTCTGTGTGTGTGTGCTGACAAGACCTCACAGTAGGCCTATGCTTTAAATTTGCAGCAGCTCTTCTCTGCTCTCAGCCTTCTGGGTATCATTTGAGCCACTATGGCAGCCCTGAAATGCTGTTCTGATAATACCCACTTTCTTTGAGTCTGGACCATGTGTGTTAAGATCAAAAGTTACTCATGACAATTGCAAGCTCGTTGGGCTTGGGTAACAGCACACCTTGAATCCCAGCCCTCTGAAGGAGTGACAGAGCACACCTTGAATCCCAGCCCTCTGAAAGGGTGACAGAGCACACCTTGAATCCCAGCCCTCTGAATGCGAAGGTTACCTGTCCTACATAGATTCCAGGCCGGCTGGGGTGACACAGCCGTACTGTAATGTAGCGAGCAAACAGATTCTGGTAGTTTAAGAGCTGTCAAGTAGGCCGCAGTGAAGCACTCCACCAGAGAGTGGGTTTAAATCCATAAGTTTATATATCTGTATTTCGTTAAAAAGCAAAGCTAGAGAGAAATGAGGCTGGGTGGGGGATAGAAAGGGAGCTCCCTTAGAGGCCCCATAACTTGAAAGACCTACTCTTTGGTTTTTTAATCAATTAATTAATTGAAATTTCATGGTAATTAACTTACTCATTGAGTTGGGTTGATAATACTTTAACAAGTACAGTGGAATATGTCATCTGCTAACAGATGAAAATGTTAAATAAAGAACATACTTCTTTTGCTGTTAATGATTTGAATATTTAGCTTAAGAATAAATTTGTAACTCAGTGGGGAACCAAGAGCCCCTCAGTCCACCAGGCTCACTCAGCAGGCTCTGAAACGTCATGCCTGAATTAGATTGCTAACATCTATGTTAGCATCTGAGTCACCAGGCATTCGGAGTAAGTACCCATGACCAAACTACAATGTGACTTTCTCTGCCTTGCTTTTGGGTGGAAACTCATTTGCTTCTATTTCCCTCCACGCATAGAGCCAAGGCCTTGTTTTCTGGGCGCCTTCCTTTGACTCTTCTGCCAGCCACTCCTTCCCAAGTACAAAGGCCCAGGCTCCAACTTGTTCTGGACATTTATGGATATCTCAGTACCAGAGAAGCTAGGCCAATTTTATGGAACTACAAAGGGTTTGTGTTGAATGAATGAACTTGCAGGATTTAGGGAAGAGAAAGTAATATCAAATACACAAATGTACAAATACATTCTATATGTTTAAAATGAAAACCTGTAAGATAAAGCTGGTTTTCCGAAAGCTTTTTTTTTTTTTTTTTTTGAGAATGTCATCTGCTTCCACTGTAAATAGTGCAAGTGTAGATATTTTATTTGGGGGGAAAGGGTCTGGGGTGTCCGACAGGGTCTTGCTATGTATGTAGTCCAGACTGGCTTTGAACTCTGTAGGTCTTTCAGCTAACTCTTTTTTTGTTTGTTTTGTTTGTTTTTGTTTTGTTTTGTTTTTTCGAGACAGGGTTTCTCTGTGTAGTCCTGGCTGTCCTGGAACTCACTCTGTAGACTAGGCTGGCCTCGAACTCAGAAATCCGCCTGCCTCTGCCTCCCAAGTGTCAGCTCAGTCTTTTTAGTTCTGGGATTCCACGTATGAGCCACTATGCTTCTCCTGCATAGCTAACGTTCCATTCATGTGTTTCATACATTCATCTGATCCCTGCCTGTGAATCTTTGACCTTCCATCCCCCAATCTACCATAGATCATAGTCAAACAAGTCCTTACCATTGTCCTATCTCATTCCATCCCCAAGAGTCTCAGTGTGGACACAAAGTGAAAGCTCTTTAATACCACGGTGTCATTGCACTCGATATGATCAAGTATCTAACCACTGTTAAGTTTTGATCGGTTCAAAAATCTCTATTAGAAACCCATGCACTACAACTGTCCAAGAAGTCTTAATCTGTCTGTATTCAAATGGATTTTTGAAGTTTGGATAGAAGGCACTCATATCTTCTGTAGCCTTAAGGACTCAGCTAGAGCTGGCACCTTGCCGGAAGCCAAGCTGTCATGAGTAGAATGTAATGCGGTTTCCCACAGGTTTGAGTTAGAAGGAGACTGTATTTTGATAAGAAGGGAAAGTCCCTCTGCTGGTGCCGTTAAGCTTTGTGACTTCATGCCTGGGTTCTGGTGCAGGGTGAAACTATTGATGAAAACACTTCTTTCTTGGTGGTCAATGCTTAGTGTTTCAGCTCCTTAAACCCGAATCTCCCCACCGAGGAGTGCTGCCCAGGCCATTCCTGCTGAGGTGGATCACAGCCCTTTCTTTTCTCTTAGCTGGTTAGCACCCGAGCACAGTAGAAAATGGTACTTAAAAGAAAGCGGTACAGGTCAAAACGTGTGAGGACTGCTTTTGAAAAAGGAGTGCACTCCCAAGCAAAAGACTCTGCAGGTTTCTGTGTTTTCTTTTATCTCACCTGGATACCTATAAACCACAGGGATGTTCTGCTTTTGTATTGTCTTAAATGGTGCTTTCTGCTGACTGAGGAATTCATCCCTTCACTTAGGAGAATGACTACATTAATTCCTACTTCGACAACGGGGATGATTTTGGTATAGACAGCGACGACAACATGGATGAAGCCATCTACTAGCCATGGGATTCCCCAGATGTTTGGCGGATTCAGCTTCAAGCATTTGAATCGACTTTATTTTGGATAAGGATTAAGTCCATATTTTCTGTTGTTCAGTGTTCCATCTGACAAATTTGTATCCAATTCTTCAGAATGACTTTGTGTTTACACCCCATGACCTTACTCCATTACCTCTGCCACACCTCTGATTATGCGGTGCAGTTGTGGGGTTCTCTGGGTTTTGTTTGATCTGGATTTGAATGTTTCTGAAGAGTTTTAGTATCACTCAGTCTGTGTGTTCACAGTTGAAAAAGATCACTCTGGCTCACCTGCTGACCTTTGGTAAAAACTGTTACTAGTCACATAGTAGATTTCTCTTAATAATGCACGTGGGGCACTTTAAAAACAAACTGGACAATGATTTTTCTCACCCGGTACATTCTGTTCTTATCACACTGTGATCTTGTAAAAGTACCTGAGTTCTTAACAGTACAGACTCAGGGGATTAGAGTTATGCTGAGAGGAAACAGGCTCTCCACAAACACCAGTGACCTGGATGAAATCCGTTTCAGTTTACATCTCAGCCACTACAAAGACTTTCACGTGGTGGGAGGTTAGCAGTGTCTGGCCTTGGGGATCACTCTAGGCCTTACGGTGTACAGTGTGTAAGCCTTACGGTGTGCAGTGTGTGAATTATGACTTCACTGTCATAAGTCTGACACTTTCAATTTCTTGGGCTTATGGGGGAAAAACCTGAGACATACTGCTTAATTCTGGACTTTATGTAACTGGAAATAAGTCTTGGTTGTATAAACCTCATTATAGAATGGTGTGTGTGTGTGTGTGTGTGTGTGTGTGTGTGTGTGTGTGTGTGTGTATAAGGGCTGTGCCCTCCCTTGTCTTTCACAAGAGTCATAAATTGCAAGTTAATTATATAATTATGTAAAACGAACTCAGGTCATTTTGAGATTATGATTGATTCTTGTTTTAACTTACAGGGTGACTCCTTGCAGTTTTATATTTTGCAGGAGAAAAATATCCAGAACCCTGCACCTCTGAGGACTTTTTAACATGCCAAAGATTTTCAAGAGAATTCATAGTGTGCATTTTAAAACTAATATATAAATGTATCTGCCTACAGGACGAAATCGGTTTTTCCCACTGGGGAGACTTGTTACTCAGTGTCCTCTGACCTGGAAACTCTTGGGGTCAAGATAACCTTGATAGTAAGCTTAAGTTTGTGTGCCTTACTTTCTCCACTTATAAACAGTTTCCTGTAAAAATTTATAGGAAAATTTACAGTGTTTAAACACTAACCAGAATTGACCAAATATGTTACGTTACAGAAACGACCGTGTCTTACATTTTCTTTTTGCTCTGTAAGCAGTTGGACTGTGGAAAGTGAAATAGTTGTGAGGAAGTATCCTGTTGAGCTATAATTCGATTTTCCAATCTTGTATCTGTGTGAGGAAGTTTCCTGTTGAGTTATAATTCGATTTTCCAATCTTGTATCTGTGTTAGAAACTGTAGTTTATTTGTATGATCCAGAGAGCTTCCAAAATTCCTTTCTCAGGTGAAGGGTCACTTTCAATGGCAATACTTCAGCTACTTCCTGATGGGTTCGAGGGCCATCTTGACAGTATAATGCTGTCCTGAAAGCTGGTGAATGACATCCAGTTCCCAGAAGCTTATACAAATACTGTAAGATTCCGAGTGGAAACCAAGTCTTTAAAGCTTCAGTGTGTTGGGAAACTTACATGAAATTTTCAGTAATAATGGCAAATGCTGTTGTTTGGGAATAAAAAGTACTTTATTCTTTTACCTTCGGTACCAGGGCCGAAGAGCCCATTCATAGACACTCCTTGGTTTTGTTTCCTTAACTCTTCTAATCAGGGAGCTACATTGACAAAGACTTCTTCTCTAGCTTCCAGTGTGCCTCCAGGTGTGCGCCTGCCACCCAGAGGGGAGCGCTTTTGCACAGGATTGACTCTGGAACCCTTGACCTCTCTTCTAAGGATGCCCAGCCTCATTTGAAAGATCAGTTTACAACTGTAAACATACTGATTTTGAGAAGAGATGAGATTTTCCAGGTTGCTTGGCTACCATAAATCTTCTTTTCTTTAGCTCTGAGTCTATGAAATTACTCTGTAGACAGCTTCTTAATAGTTAGATAAGAGTACTTACTGGGACTGGTGATAACATATCTTTAACATTATCATAACATATAAAACTAGTTGCCACATGCTGATTTTTCTGTATTTGTTTACACATACAAAGTTTAAAAAATAAAATTTTGGCCTTAATACCAAGATGGTTTGCAGTGAACATTTATTTGGTAGAGAAAACAAGTTAATCCTGATTTTTTTTTTTTTCTGCTAAAGTAACTATTGAGCAAGGATAGTAGAAGAACACCCCTTCACACACACACACACACACCAAAAGAAATCTCTTGCCTTCATCAGGAACTGTGTGCTCACTGTTCTCTTGAACAGTTGCTGGAAGATGCCAAAGCATCAGGATTGCTGTCCGTCTTTCCATCCACACCTTCAAGTGGTAAGTGTCAGAGGAATTGTAAGCACAACTATATGTCAAGCAGCTTTAAAATGGAAAAAATATGTGGGAAAGATAACTTTCCCCTGAAGTCCTTTCTCATCTATGGTTCATGTCTGTGTGTGTGTGTGTGTGTGTGTGTGTGTGTGTGTGTGTCTCTATATATATATAGTCTTTATATATGTGGTATCCATCTAAATGTTCATGTGTGCACGTCTGTTTGCAGGCCAAAAGTTCGGTAGAGTCTTGCTCTATTACTCTTCATTTTGAGGGATCACCAATCCCACAAGATTGTCAGGCCTGTGAGCCAAAGCGATCTTGCCTACCCCACACTAGGATTCCAGATGTGCAGCTTTTTACTGCTGTGCTGGGAGTCTGAACTCAGGTCCTCATGCTTGTTCAGAACTCTTCACTGATTGTGTCTTCTCCCGAGTCCCCAAGATTAGTATTCTTGAAAGGCAATTTGTATAAAATGTATAGACCATCCCATGAGACCGACTCAGCTCTGTAAGCATGGCCTGTACTTACCAAGTCTTACTTACCCAAAACATAATTCCTCAACACCATTTATCTAATATTTGTTATTCTACATTCTACAAGTAATGGAGTAGATACTGAGTGTAACAAGTAGGAAATCTGAATTCATAAATGTAGCAGTTTGGGTCCACCAGCTGTGGATTCTACTGGCTATGACTGCCCCGGCAGGACACGGCCATTGGTGAAACAGTAGCTCAAGCATCTGGAAGTAAACAGCCATTTTCTGATTAGATCTAAGCCCTCTCCACTTGACACCATTGCTAATCTGAGAATCCACCAGCAGACAGGGTCTGGGCCCTAGGAGAGAACCTACCTACTATTATGCTTGTAAAAACATAAAACAATAAACTGACTTTGAAGGACTCTGAAAGCCCATCTGAAAAAGCTTCCATTTGCAGTAGGTGGTAACTAACTGGCCAACGAACAAAGAATCAGAGACTGTATTACACACTCCTCCTCCCAAGGCTCAGGATCATTTAGGAGAAATGGATGACTTGGAAACATCTGGATAGTGGGGTAGCTACACCTATGATCTGTTGTGACAGCATGTACAAGAAGACCTGTGCAAGTTCAAGCCAGATTCAATCCCATATAGTAAGGGAAGTTAGTCACATAGTCCTGTCCTAGTCATGGAGCAAGTGGCAAATGATAGCAGCTGAAACAAGAGTCACTTTTCTGTAAGAATATATCCCCACCACACATTCAAAAATATTTGGGGCATCAAATTGGTGTATGTATGTGTGTCTTAAAAGGACACAACGCTGTGTGCATAGGGAAGAGAAGGACCTGTGGAGAGCTGTGAGTATGTGTGAATATCAACAAAATGCATACAAAACTTGAAATTTTAAAAGAACTCATGTGAAGAAATATATTTCAAATAGCTTGAAAGATAAAATGTTTGCTTTATTCAAATTATATTCAACAACTTCCATTTTCAAATTGACTAATAAAATAGAAATTTTATTATAATTTGCATATCCTTAAAATATGAAAAACAAGGCCAAAAGTTTAAAAACCGGTTTTATAGATGTGCATGCTAACAACAATGGTTTAATACATTTGCAATTATATAAAATATACAAAAGATGCCTAACTTTTATATACATAACGTGAATTAAATAAAGTATTCATATGTTTCTATGATCTAAGTGCAATATGCACATACTTAAATACTGATTTCCTGAGCAACAATGCTGTAATTCAAAATCAGAAACAGTCCCATGATAATGCAGTGTTTAAATAACTTAACGCTGTAATACTCCGAGTGTAGATCTGCAGTTCTGTTTCTAACTATAGCCTTCGCATTTGCAGTGAGGTAATGTCAGAAGTTTTTTTGTTTTTTGTTTTTTTTTTTACTAAAGACTAACAATTACTAAAGAGTAGTTCATTTAATGAACTTCTCAACTTCTCACACCACCAAAAACCAGAGTCAAAAAAAAAAAAAGCTTTTAACAATCAAACTCCACCAGAAAAGAAAACATGAGATTACACACTCCTTCCTAATCTATCACATGGCCAGCAGATCATAACCTGGTTTTGTAGACAGGACAGTGAAAATGTTTAAATAATTATCCATTGGTTCAAAACAAGCTCAACCATGTCAACCATGTACCAAGTCTTCACAAAGTCAAGAATTTGCCCTATAATTAGATTTTTCTTTATTTGCAATTCCAGGTTTTTAGGTGAAGTAATCAACTCAGTGACTGACTCAGTTCTGTTTAGAATTGCATCCACATATATGAACACATAAAAAATTCAAGGGCCTCGACATGATCCACAGTATAAAACAATGACATTTGTGCTGATGTTGTCTAGAATACAATGTAGTTTGCAGTTGCCAAAAATTTGCATAATTTGCAAATGTACATTTAATGTATTTTCAAAAATTCTACTAAATGCTTAATTTTTTTCTTTTAAAGATGAAAGCATAATTCTACATATAGAATTATATTGATAATTCTAAGATACATAGGAAAAGGAAATTGCTTGGTTGTGTTCTAAGGATATGTGTTGTATTTCCTTCAAAAAGGATGCTCAAGACAAACAGTTTTAACCAGCAACTATAGGTCCTCCTTTCAGTATAAGTGATCAGACCCTTTGATTATAATTCCAAGTAAAACCAGCTAAAACGAATCACAACTCTATAATTTCATGTTTGAAATAAACAGAGGTTATGTAGCCTGTTCTGCCCTGAAATCTACATTTGTTACCCTAAAACTTGATTTTTCAGCAGTCTTAAGAAAGATAATGTAAACTGGCTATATTAACACTGAGCATAATTAAAGATCTTATTTCCAAATGCACATGGCATATTAAAAATTATTTTAACTAAGGTTACTGAAGGAATCAATTTAACAAAACTTTCCTATTATTAAATAAGGACATTTTCTAAAACTGCTCTGATGTAAGGACTTTAAAATGGCTGACTTCCATGTCTGTCTTTTTGTAATGCTTTTTCTTTTCAGAGTATATAAAATCCCAAATATAACAAATATATATTAATAATTCCTTGTATCAGGATTGGAATTTGTTATACAAAATGTTTAAAAAGCCGAAACATTGATTTAGGAAATAATGTCCAAAAAAATGAGGTAATGTAACATATTTTAAGATATGCACTTTGTTACACAAAAATCATGCAATCCAGACTCCACTCCCTATATGTATATTTTTAAAACACATACTTGTCACACATTAGATGTAGAAAATGCCACTATTAAACCCTTTTGACCAAGCCACACACCTTTGGCATATGGTTTTCAATGGATGATGCAGATTGGGTGGGGATAGTCTAAATTGGACAGGTCTTTTTGAAAAGCAGAGGTCAACAGATCACTATATAAAGCAATCTGTCTACTGCTAATGTAAAAGTCCTGCTTACTCATTTTTACTTAATAGTTTTCTTCTGCAAGACTTCAAAGACAGATTGTGCAAATTTGTTTTTACTCCATTAACTTATGTTTAAAAGTGAAGACAGGCAAATTTACACAGCCTGTGAAATGATAGCCTATTCAATAAAATCTGACACAATGTTTCAGCTTTGATTGTGAAGTGTACATGAACTTACATAAAGTAACATTGTAAGGCATTAAGTGTTAATTAAGGCATGTTACTATTTATAACAGCAATAGTCACAGTATGTAAAGAGGAATTTGCTGAATATGCTTTTCTGTAAAACACTTCATCAAAGAACTACAAAATATCAGACATAAGTATTTTTCAAAATGAAGAAGTGGAGGTGAGGCTGAAGGGCTGATCACTATGATTCGTTTTGTTAAGGAATAGATCTGGACCTATCTCAGTGTCCTTGCAATCAAATGGGAAGTTTCCAACCCAAAGACATTATTTTGGGGTCTTAAAGTATTTAATCTATTTCTTACTCTGTATTACACAAATTATAAACAATGTTTCCAAATCTGTTCCTACATTTGCTTTTGTAGCACATATGCTAAACATGTTTTCAAAGTTTCAAATTTAAGTGTTAAGTACTTGGTATCAGGAATAATTTTAGAATTAAAACTTTTACAGTTAGTATTTTGGTGGTACTTATGGTATCAAATCTTCAGTTGTAAGCATTTAGAATCCTCAACATGAACAACCTTAAATTAAAAAGCAATCTTTTAAATAATGAAATTTAAACATAACTCATCTTGAATAAGATAAATGGCAGCATCTTCTAAGTTAGAATTCCTAGACATACATATAAATTAATTTCTGCTTTAAGAACTGATACAGCAGATGTATGGACTGACCAGTCTCAATCTAGAATATTCAGGTGTTATAGATAATCCATTTGTAAAAAGCTCAGGAATTTTTAGAAAGGTAAAACCAAACCATCTTCGATGTTCTTAGATTCTGACTTCAAAGCAGTTGTCGGATATCTGTAAGTCACCATATTCCGTATGTAAACATGACCACCAACGCTGACAGCAGCTCACTGCTACGTTTTCTGCTGAGCATCATGTGCCGGAGGGTCTTGCCTATATAGTTTGTGGTCGTCTTGTTGACCAACAGGTATTCCTTTTGTTGGACCAATTCCATTTTCCATCTCTCTGTGCGGTGATGGAGGTGTGAGTCCTGGATGCAAGTGTGAAGAACCCACTGTTGAATGGTGACTAACATCCACTTTAGCTAAAATTTCATAATACAGCAAATAGAACACTGGTGTTATTATACCTACTATCAACATTATCACTACAGCTGTCCACCAACCAATCCCCCAGTCTGCTCCATAATATGGGTCCTTTCGGTGAATGCTTTTGTTATCAGGTTCAAAGCGGACCTGTTGTGCTGTTAAGGCAGACACCACTTCATTGAGGTTCTCCTTCTTGGTGTCTGTACACTTGACTATTTGTTCTATGTCTCGATCCACTTCTTTTAGGAAACTGCCAGCTGACTCACTGGAAGAAAGAGAATCATCAGCTGGCACAATGTCTTGCTCTTGAAAATACGGAATAGGTGGGGGATGCAAAACTTGTCTTCCTTTCAGAGGATGAAGAGTTTCAGTCAAAGAACTAAACCTTTTAACTGGAATTTTGATAGACCTAAGAGCAAAAAAGTCTTGATCACTGATGAGATTGTTAACTCTTTTGATATCTGCTACCTGCAAAAAAGAAAATGAAATATTGAATTGAATTCTAAAACTAGACCTTCATTCACTTACTTTGGAGAGAAAACAGTTCGATTAATTACATTCTTACCGCCGGTGCAGTTACCACACACGGATGTAGCTTTCCTGTATTATCAGAACTGTAACCACTATATTTATCTCGTGTTAGGAAATCACCAACAACTTTGTCTTATTGCCTAGGTAGTAGTTACACTAGTTAATATTCATATATTTTGCTGTTTTTCTTTGTACATCATACAAAGGTACCATAGGTAATGTATGTCTGCAAGCAATTTGTGAGTGAACAATTTCTGGTACTAATGTTCCTTATTCCAACTTGGCAAATGGAGGAGAAGCACTTGAACTTACCCAATTAAAAGTGCTTTATCTTATCACAAGTAAAATGACATCAACACCACAGTTCACCATGGTTCTAGTTATCTCTAGATAGGAAAAACTGCACCAAATATAATAAAGTTGTCTCCAGCTCTAGTTGAGTGAGGTGTACTAAAGTCACACACAATAGCCAATTTTATTCAGAGTATCAGACAACTTATACTCTGAGGGTTAAGAATCTGAATAAGGAATAGAATCACAAGGACAAGCCACAAATGTTTGAAAAAAACCTTGTTTCCCTTAAAGGACTATGAATAACAACTAATGAAGTGAACTGATTCCTGTTCACTGCACTGCCAAGAACAATTCTGGGTTTTGAAGACAGAGAATCTTGCCTTGTTTTCTTGGCGTGTTCTCTCAAGCACTCAAGAGTTCTCCTCGCACACTCATTCCTGGGCTGTGTTCCATTGGCATGCTATTTTCAAAGATGGTGAAATATGAGATATGTGTACGGGTCGTTATCTGTGTAGTTCACCCCAGGCTTTGCTCTAACACCCGGTGCAGGTTGTAACCCCCACTTGTGTGTTCTACGCCGCTCTGACAGGGGAAGAAAGGATGGGCTGTTTCTCAGATTATCAGTTAGTAGGCAGGTTCTCGCCCTGCCTTTATTAGGTCCATTTGTTACACTTAAGTCAACACTTCAAGCTCTTATACTGTGGTGACCAACTAGTGTTAGAGAAGTGGAATGAGTCTAGGATGGAACTTTGGCTTGGTCAGCTCCATGGGTGATGATGCCACTCTGATAACGGACGAGGATACAGTGGCTTTTAGGTGCCTGAGATATACAGGTGAATGATGTTCAGGAGGGATGGAGACAGATGTCTGAAACTCGGTTGAAAGGATGTGAGACTGGATGGATCACTAGAAAAGATTATAAGGAAAAGTGAGAGGAGAGGGCCTGCGCAACACTGTGTGTGTGAGTGTGACATGAAAAAGTGTCAAGGAAAGCAGTATCACACAGTCATGTGCACACATCTGTGTCTGAAGCACAACTGTTACTTTCTAACTATTAACTATGTTACTCCATTTCCATATCTGTAAAATGCCAATAATGATACTCCCTACCTTAAAAGGTTGGTGGGCATATTAAAGGGTTCAAACAGATAAAGAATGCTTGTAGCAGTGAACTACAGCTTACCCACACAATGTTAGCATTTACTGAATATTAAGCAGTATGAGTCTAGGAAGGCTGCGGAGTGCCAAGAGGTCAAGCAGAGTGTTAAAAAGGGAGCCCATGAACACAACCAGATTAGTGGCCTGCACTCGGAAAGTGAAAAGCTATCCGACTAGACAAAGTCTCCTACAGTGTGTTTTTCAACTACTGTAGAAAGAACTGTGGACTAACCAGGAGTTGAGAGAGTAGAAGCAAAGAGTGTTTGTTGCCTGTCCACCTTAGCCCATTGTGACTTAAAACAAATGAAGATACTGTGGCAAGCCCCAAAGCATGACTCCATTCTATTTTAACATGTGCTTTACTAAGAACTGTTCGGTGGTCTATGAATTCGGCATCTAAGACTCACCAGATACTTAGGTTACATCTCTAAATATACCGAACGTGTGTTCTGTTATGCTAATTTGGATACATTTAATATTCCAACCCTGGATCTTTCGTTCCCCTAATCACTGTTTTATAACAGCATATATTTTTAATATAGCAATAACTCCTGACTGTATCTTCAGAGCAACGCAGGTCCTTCTGTAAGAATGTTTTTTTGCAGGTTGAGTTTCCATCACAAAGGAGCACAATGAGCAACCATTACAGGATATTGGAATCTGCTTCTAGTTAGGGTGTGACTCAGCTCTTTGTTTACACTTTCAATCTGTCTGGCTGGAATACACCTTAATCCCCAACAACGAAGATAAAGTTAGTTTATAGAAGGAAACATGCATGTTTTAAAGAGATGTCTAATCTAGAGTGGCAGAAAAAGTGATAAATCAAAGAAATATCTGACAGATAGGATATGTCCAACTGTCTCGAGCAGAGAGAGGAAAGGGAAGCTACTTAAGAGAGAGATGGACAGTACAGGAAGAAGAGAGTATAAAGCAGAAATACAGTAGAGTTCAGAGGGAGAGTAGAGCAGCACAGAGAGGGAGACAGAGGCAGTTTTACTGGGAGAGTTTTACAGACAGGTTGAAGAAAGCTAGACACAAGTAGCCAGAATGAGCAAGAGAAAGAGGAGCCAGAAGATTAGAAAAGATTGCTAGAGTAAGTTTGAGACCAAGCAGAGCAATTCAGAGGAGGACTGAAAGCCAGATTGGATCAGTCATCTGAGAGAGGAATTTGAGCTAGAACAGCTGAGTTGACCCAGCCAGCTGGGGTTCAGAAAGAACAAGAAAGACTTGCAGCAGCAAGTCGCAGAGGCTGAAAACATTCTAAGCCTAGATAAGATTGTAGGGAGTCTAGAAGCTTCCAGGACTAGGCCTAGGTTAGCAGATAGAAGCAGCAAGCCACACAGACAACAGTTACTTCAGGAGAATAGAAGTTACATTTACAAGCGATAAATGTGATGGTTTGTATATGCTTGGCCCAGGAAGTGACACTATTAGGAGGCGTGGCCTTGTTGGAGTGGGTGTCACTGTGCTTACGGGCTTAAGACCCTCACCCTAGTCAGTCTTCCACTAGCAGCCTTCGGATGAAGATGTAGAACTCTCAGCTCCTCCTGCACCATGCCTGCCTGGATGCTGCCATGCTCCCACCTTGATGATGATGGACTGAACCTCTGAACTTGCAACCAGCCCAATTAAATGTCCTTTATAAGACTTGCCTTGGTCACGGTGTCTGTTCACAGCAGTAAAACCCTAACTAAGATAAACCCCTCCCCCGCACCTCCTCTCCTCTAAAGCGCGTCAGTGTCAGCATTCCTGTGTCTGTTCTCAGTGACCCTGCAATGATGCTGCTATACAAAAGGCAACTGAGGAATGAGAACCTAGTGCTCAGCTCTCTACCTTGTCAAAGACACACCAATGAAAGATATTATTGTTCTTTAAATCTAAAGCTAGAATTTATTTTGACATACTATGAGTAACTCCAATAGCTTAACCTGAAAAAATATTACATCGAATAGTGTGGCCATAGGAAGTTGTCGTTTTAAAAATCTTATTTAAGCATATATACATACAGACATTTATATAGCATATGTATGAAAATGTAGGTTCTTACTGCACAGCAGTATAAACAGGTCACCAGTAAAGGGATTTCAGGTATAAAAGTATTTAACATTTATGAAGACTCCTATAGATGTAAATATTAAACAGGAAAAGAATGATATAGAATTTCACATTATATGTTAAAAATAAAAAAGGGTTTTAGAGGCTCAGGGGTAAAAGGCATGTGCTGCTCTTTCACAGGGCCTGGGCTCGGTGACAAGCTTCCCTATCAGGCAGCTTACAAAGCCGACACCTCCAGCTCCAGGGGAACGGACACACTCTTCTAGCCTCCAGTGCAGTCTATAAGGTTATGAGGGCTATCCAAGATATAACAAAGGCAAGTTACAGAATAATACACAATGCATAACAATATTAAGAACAAAATACATCAATTCGTTATCAACCTCTATATATGAATCTGTATAGATACATACATATACAAGCACAAAAAGAAAGTACAGAAACACACGAAAGTGACAGGCTGAACTGAGAGTAATTCAACCACTTCTTTAAAATGTGACAAAGGTCATGTCCACAGGCATAGATCTCTGTGCAAAATAAAAAACTAGCAAAAGGTACGGGTAGGAAGAAGTGAGGGGACACAGAATTTACTTCAATTCTGGCTGGTCTAATGAACAAATCATTTATTCTGGACTGTATTATTGAAAAGAAATTAAAACCTACCGTACAACAGTACTGAAGGGCCACTGCATTTAGAGTGTCTCCCTCTTGGATATCTTTTGTTAATATGATGATGTCATCAAGCCTATCTCTCGATGTACTTCTTCGAACCTTCTCCTTTCCCCTGGACCGGAGTTCATAGACTTCAGCATCTTCTTCCAACATGTCATTGTCTGTACAATTCCCAAAAGTATGTCCATGGCCACTGGCCTGAATTCCTGGGAGGGAAACAGTCCGATTCTGATTCCTCCCCGCCATGATGTTATAACTGGGGGGAGAGAAGAGAGCCTTGAAATGTGGCTGATCTATGTTAGTGACTTACATGCATCTCACATGCTAGACACCACTCTTCCCAATATTGTTTTACTTATGTAGGAATTTAGGTTCAGCTTCTGGAACTGTTGAAGTGCAGCACACAGTGGGGAAGGCAGCATGGGGAGAGGTCAGATAATTCAGGGCTAGCACTTTCCACTCGGGACTCCTGTTCACTGAGCTACTTTATGCAACCCCAGGCTTACTGGTATATACAGCAGGTAGGTATACAATGCCAACATTTACCGATGTTAATCAAGAAGTTCATTTTAAACCCATCATTTGGCATATAATTTTACCACTTACTAAAGACAAAAGTAGATCTGAATACCGAGACACTGGGCTTGTTTCTTTATCATGGTTTCAATCAGTCTTGCACACTGAGATGGCTCTGAGCTAACGGTGCTTGCTGCCAAGCCTGATCACCTGAGTTCATCCCTGTGACCCACATGGTAGAAGGAAAGTCAATACCCACAATCTGTCCTCTGGCCTCCAAATCCATGATGTAAAAACCTTCAATGAAAACTGAACCTTGGCTGGGTTATTGGTACTCCACAGCACGCTTTCAGAGTTCTCAGCAAAATGATTCCAGTTGCAGTTCTAAGCATTCAGTTTCACCTCAGTGCTAGCACATGATGCACCGTGGTGTTTTGGCTAGTTCAGAAACTGTCCAAAATCTCATTTAACCATTTCCTACGAAACCCAAGTCAGAAATCTTTAAACTGTTTCCTTGCAGTGTGTGCACAAGTAGAGATGTCAGAGCACAACTCCAGATGCTCGGTCTCCCCCTCAACCACATGCGTTCAGCAATGCCGGCAACAAGAACCTTTGTACACTACGTCATTTGAGAGTCCTCTTAACAGTAGTTTTTAAAAATCAAACATTGTAATAAAATACTATCCAAAACATATTTGTTTGATACTTAAATGCTGAGAAACATAGAAGAACATAAGAAATCCCACCTCTTCGTTTTGCAATGGAAGCATTATGTTTCTATAAAACAGGGAGCTTTCCCTGAAATCTGTTGGTTAGCATCATGCAATCTGATGAAGGTTCTGACAGGCAGAACCAAGGATGCAGTGAGTTAGACATGCAGCAGGGGGAGCAATGCCAGAGACACCTTGGATATCTGGTTCTCATCTCAGTTTTGGTTACTCTACACTCAGAACCCTTTTACTGTTGTCAGACTGTTCAGAAGCCCATCTCCAGTCATATGGGCCCAGATGTGGTTGAGACCCTATTTTAAGAAGCTGAGACTGCCTGTGTGCTATGACAGACACCCTTCATCCCAGTAATGGGGAAGTAGAGATAAGCAGATGTCTCTATGAATCCAAGGCCAGTCTGGTCTACATAGTGAGATCCTGTCTCAAATAAAATCCAAACCCCAAAACAATAAAAGAAGCTGAGATTTAATGAACTATGTATCATGGAGTAACTATATTTTAAATTAGAAAAGTTACTGTACTTTTTGATGTCAAAATATTAAGTTCTTATTCTATGACTAGGAAGAAAATTGGAAAGTTTTGCGGGCTGGAGAGATGGCTCAGCGGTTAAGAGCACTGGCTGCTCTTCCAGAGGTCCTGAGTTCAATTCCCAGCAACCACATGATGGCTCACAACCATCTGTAATGGGATCTGATGCCCTCTTCTGGTGTGTCTGAAGAGAGCAACAGTGTACTCATATATATTAAATAAAAAATATATTTAAAAAAAAAAAAGAATTTGGACTACCTGCAACTTCTAGTTCTGAAGACATCAAAATGTTTGTTCTACACACACACACACACACACACACACACACACACATACACAGAGCCTGCGATACTTCTATAGAATTCAAACCTTCCTTGTTCTGCATGCGACTCACATGAGATTAACATGTCTCTGCACTTCTTACTCACTGGTTCTCCTTCAATTCAGAATTAACATCTAGTACACTATACTCTCTTGTGGATCATAACTTTGCTCCTAACCAGGGATTTTTCTTTGAAAGCTATTGATATAACTTAAAACTCTTATCAAATTCAATTTATACACCATAAAGACTGAATAGATTTTAGACATTTATATTGTTACAAAAAAACCATACATGCCCACTGAGAATTGGACTAAGAATTCTTTATCAATAAATACATCTCATTTACTTCCAAAGTCACTATCAGCACATCGTCATCAATTTGGTCCAGTTCTCATCAAAAAGAAACAACAACCTTCCCATTTGGTTTTGGCTTCACTTTAATCATCCACGTAAAAGGAGTGATGGAGTAAGCGAGCCTCTTGCAGATAAAAAACAAATTCAAACTCCAATGTATCTCAGTCACAAAACAAGAAGTTAAAGTCTTCACAGCCAAATATAGCAAGGTTCTCTTACAATGTGGACCACAGAAGATGCACAGGGATGGCGTATGACTATTTTTTCTGGTAGTTTTCTTTGTCAATTTGACAGAAACTAGAATCCTCTGAGAAAGATATTTCAGTTGAGAAAATGCTCCATCACACTAGCGTGTGGGTAAATCTGGGCACGGGGTGGGTGGGGGCATTTTCTTAATCAATGACAGATGCAGAAGAGCCCAGCCCACTGTGGGTGGTGATGCCACCTCTGGCCTGATGGTCGTGGGTAATATAAAAGAGCAGGCTGAGCAAGCTATGGAAAGCAAGCCACTACCTTCCACCACCGTCTCTGAGTGCCTGCCTTGCCTTCCCCCAAGGATAGATGGGGATGTATAAGCCAAAGAAACCCACCATGATGGTTTGTATACGCTCCATACAGGGAGTGACACTATTAGAGAAGGTGTGGCCTTGTTTGGGTAGGTTTGTGACCGTGGGTATGGGCTTTAAAACCCTCCTCCTAGCTGCCTGGAAGCCAGTATTTGCTAGCAGCCTTCAGATGAAGATGTAGAACTCTCAGCTTCTCCTGCATCCTGCCTGGATGCTGCCACATTCCTGCCTTCATGATAATGGACTGAACCTCTGAACCTGTAAGCTAGTCCCAATTAAATGTTTCCTTATAAGACTTGCCTTTGGTTATGGTTTTTATCACAGCATCAGAAAACAAACTAGGTAAATTATAATAAATTCCTCTAAGACAACAAAAACAAATGTTAAACACACAAGTGTGTTATCTCAGTGAAGATAAAATCTTCCAGCAAACAGGGGAAAGCAGTGCCCAGGGGAGGAAGAAACTGTTAAAAAGTTATGTCATGGATCCTAGAATGCAAAATGACGTCTAGAAGGATGGACAAAAAATGACTAAAAACTAAATAAAAAAAACGAACAATGGGGGCAGGGGTGGCAGGAAACAACCAAAACTCCAACCAGAAAGATGATAGTCTCTATGTAAAAACATACCTAAGTTTCAAAACTATTTCCTTTCATTGAGTCCAACCCTTAAAATCCAGTTTCTGACCTTGCTTTACAGCAACACTGTAATGCTTTAGACGTTGAAAAGTCTCTGTTTAGGTAATTTACTAACGGCTATACATTAGTAGCTTCTTTCAGATGCTCCCACAGGTGTTACATTATTTACTGCCAAAAACCACTCCTAATTTGAGAGTCCCAAACTAAAGAAAGTCCACATTTCACATCTCAGTATCCGTTTAATGTCAGGATCATACCTGTTTATACAGGGAAGTTTATTTCCACTTCCTTATCTAGGTCTTTTCTAAAAACAAAACAAAACCCCACATCCTTGATGTAAAGGATATCTGTCAGTTTTGTGGAAACAGTAGCAAGCGGCATACATACATGTACTACCGCAGGAAGTATCTGTTTCAGATCCTCCAAAGTCATCCATGAGCAGAAGACTGGCTATAAAGCAATGACTATATGCATATAGGTGGTTATGTTGTCTTAGGTACACTGTCCCTCTAAAGCCCTCTCCCTTGCATTCTTAATACAGCTATCTGAAACTTACTGAGTAATACCTAGAAGCCATTTGAAACAATGTTTACTCTTCTCCTCACCAGAGTCTTAACTAGAAATCGAAAGACTTGCCTCTTCATGTATCTATTCCTCTAAAATGAAAGGAGAGCAGAATAAACAATCTTGGACACTCATGTCTGACTAACCAAGAATTGGCTGTGCTTTTCTGTAATCCAAGTGCCAAGTTACACTTTGGCCCAGGCAGGTAATGACATGTACAAACTACTACAGATTAGAAAGTACAAGGTATCCGAGTCATCAGCCTCAGTTCTCTTTACCTCTCTGAATTCTCTATGGAATCTACGGCTTCAGAAAACTAGAACATGTTGCATACTACACCGCTGACAAACGTCCTTAACGTGATCATCAGTGGATACAGTGGGCATGTTTTCATCCACCCGGTCTAGGCCGGAAAGCGAACCCCCAAATTCCTAGATACTACTTAGTAATTGCTGCTGGGTATTTGGTCTCGAACTTAGGCAGGAAGTAACAGAAGGCTCACAGGGCACAAGCCAGTTCAGCACTGAGGACAGAATCACCAGGGCCAATTTTAAACCAAAGCAACAACTGCAAAACTTCCTCCCTGTTACATTCCATTCGCCTTTATTTTTTCCTCCGTACGTCCCCCGCAAAGATTACATCTCTGATTTCTAAGTCGCAGCATAAGACACTTCGGAGCAGATGCTATGGGGACACAGTGGTTCCGGAAAGGACAGCCCAGGACCGGGAGGTTAGAGTCCTTCCCAAACCGGGGACAGCGCCCCACGGTGACCCCCGATCGACGTCGTGCCGCGCCCCGTCCCCCAGCCACCGTCACCTGTCCTCTAGCAGGAGCGCGGCGACACGATTACGTCTGCCACCACAGCCGCGGCCCCGGAGAAGTTCATGGCCGACTCCAGGTTCTCGGGTATCTGGGTCTGTTTCTGCCACAGTCGCCGCCGACGCCGCCGTCCCCGCCGTCCCCGCCGTCCCCGCCTTCCGCACCGACAGCCGCCGCCACGTCCGCAAACCTGCGGTGCGTCATCGCGTAGAGTAGGCGGAGGTGCGAGGGCGCGGGCGGGGGCGGGGAACCCAGAACCAGGCGGCCAACCGCAGGCCCACGCCAATACGCAGGCGCGCCGATGCGGCCGGGGCGGGGCCTGGCTTCAGCCCCGCCTCTAGCCCCGCCCCTCTGGGGGCCGCGGAGCCGGCTTGAACCCTGCAGTCTGCGGTCCGGTAAGCCCCACCTCCAGGCTAAGTACTAAAAGTACTGAGGGGAGATCAAGCATGAGGAGTAGCCAATGGCGAGCCGCTGTGCATTTCTTCATGCTCTGTGTCTGGAACTTTCTTCTCGGTGGGGCAGAAGAAAGCAAAAACACTGGGCTTACGATGTCGAACTATGAGCCCTAGAGCAGCAAACAAGACAGGCAGAGTGCTTTGGGTCTGTAGGTGAGCCGAGTGAGCCACCTAGAGCCAAGCCCGGAAGGATTTGTCCTGGAGCTAGCTGCAAGTTGAATGGGACAAAGTTGTCAACAACTCGTAACTAACCTACTTGGATTTGGAAATTAACAGGACGTTATTGATAGTCAGTGTTGCGCTATCTGATGTCAACGAAATAAATACTCATGTCTTCCGACTTCATTTTTATTTGAAATTTGCCGATGGGGTAGATAAAGTGTTTGTATATATGTAAATGATGTATGGCATTTTAACGGTGCGCCTGGTGTTTTGTGTTGACTACGTACACTGCACTTGACTAAATGCTTACCCATTTAGGTCAACATTGCTTGAACTCCGGATGTACCGCACTTTTCTTTACAGTCTGAATATTTATTCCTTATAAAGCCTTTGGAACGCTGTTCCAACCCCTTTCCAAAGGGTTTTTTGTTTGTTTTGTTTTGTTGGTTCCTTGATCAATCCTTTTCTGGGAAGTGCTTCTGCAAGGGCCGGGGATTTCACTTACATTGCAATAAGCGCCTTTTATTTGAAAGGATAGGCACTGTGCTGAACAATGCTACAAAGAACTCCAGGCAAAGACAACCGGGGGAAAAAAAAGTTTGCCCAAGCTGTTCTGTGCACTCTTGCCCTTATGACACCGCTGTCTGTAACCATTTATCACAGAGACATTTTCTCATCAGGAGACAAAGGATATATTCCGTCCTCGATGTGTAGGGCTTCAGCTATTCAGTCCTCATGAATGTTAATGGAATGCAACCTTCTTTTTGCACGTAGGTTACTTTTCTTATTTTAATGTCAATAGACCATGGAATCCTTGGGAGAATGAGGATAGAATGAATTCCAAGCATTTCTTCAGGACTACCTGCTTGCTTTGAAGAAACATTCTACATGATATATGCAAAGCTTTTGAATGATTATTTGTATCTAACTAAAATCGAGTATTTTGCTTACAAAATGCCACGATATGTGTATATTTTATTATTAGACTGTACAAAAGAAGCAGTTAGCCATGAATGTTGGCTGACTTCCAAAAAGCTGGCCAGTAAAAACAAGTATTTGTCTTTGGAAAAGAGGGTGTTCTCAGCGATCAGAAGGCCAAAAGGAGTAGCTTTTTCAGATCAGATCTGATATGTTGTCGATTAAAATGTTGCAGATGAAAGTACATGTTTCTAGGAATTTGAGGTTTTTGTAGCTACCATTTAGGTTGAGACAGTAAATGCAGTGCTGTATAGAGTAAACTGATACGACTTGTTATGAGCACCGTTTGCTAAAATGCATTAAAATTAAAAATAAAGTTAGCTAGGATGCAACTTTGCTGAGTGTGTACCTTAAATTCACTTACAGATAACAACTGAATAAGATTTAACAAGTAAATTCTGGAATGTTTATCACACTAATGGTAAAAAGAAAAACCAATCAGAGTGTTCATCAGTAGCTAACTGGATCCTTTGGGTTCCTTAAAACAATGTAATACTTGATCAAAAGATTTAGGTTCCGCTTTCTTTACATATGTATTAATAAATTTGCCTACAAAAGGGAGTATGTACAAGAAATGTGTTCCAGTCATTGCAGATTTAGTTCTTTTTTTAAAAACACAAAATCCTGGGCATGAGGACATGTGTTTGGAGCAGAAAACCCAAATAAAAATTCAGCCATGGTTGCATGTGTGCCTATAACCAGATATTGGAGCCTAGGAGAGTGAATTCAGGAGGACCACTGGGGCTTGCTGGCCACCAGTCTAGCTTCAAAGTTCAGTAGAAATCCCTGTCTGAGAGGAATGAGGCAGGACCACGGCACACTCATCTTAGTTAAGGTATCCATTGCTGTGACAAGACAAAATTCCACAACCCAAAAGCAAGTTGGGGAGGAAATGGTTTGTCTTACACTTTCAAATTGCTGTTCATTATGGAAGGAAGTTAGGACAGGAACTGAAACAAGGCAGGAACCCAGAGGCAAGAGCTGATGCAGAGGCCATGGAGGGGTACTACTTACTGGCTTGCTCTCCATGGCTTGCTCAGCCTGCTTTCTTATAGAACCTAAGACCACCAGCACAGGGATGGCCCCACCCACAATGGGCTGGGTCCTTCCTCATCATCACCTTACAGGCCTGCCTACAACCTCATTCTATGAACTCATTTTCTGAGTTGAGGTTTCTTCCTCTCAGATGATTTCAGGTTGAGAGGCATTTATGACTATACACATGTAGAAAGATTTCCGAAATACACTTTAAAGATTAAAAAAATACAGTTATGTAAGAGATACAGTGTATTTTCCTTTGGAATAAAACTTTAGCTTACATGTCCCACTTTATTATCAATAAAATATTAAGAACACATGCATTGTATTTTGTAATAACTAGACATGTTCCTCTAGAGCTAACTGTGCATGTCTGAATCATTCTCAAGTTGTTTGGAACTTTGTATTTAAGTGACACATACCTGAAAAAAGAAATTAATTCCCTCAGAAATTAAAGCCATTGCCAAAGCCTTAATTCTTTTTATATTTCTTCCTGGTCCCCTGTGGCTGACTTCTTTCAGCCCTGTATTGCCATGCTCTGCTACTTTCTATACCTTTTTAGAAGCAAATCTGGAACACATTGTTGTACATTAAAGAAATGATGAAATTAATTTCAAATTGGATTCTAGAGTGAAATTTTAAACAGCTTTCAGTGTAGTTTTCAAATGATTTATATATAGAAAACATTATTGCTTCTCTTCTTCAGACATTCTGAGGTAGAAAATTGTAGCTGCCAGCAGCTATGGGAGCCAGCTTCACCTGAGAGGAGGGCTGGGAATGAAAGGGGAATGGAGGGCAAGAGAAAACGTGGGGCCAAGACAATGTATTCTAATCAAGGCCCAAAGTTTAATAATTTGCTTTCACATGTAAAGGGGAAGCCCTACCCCTCAAAGTCTCTTCTCCAAAGGCTGGGTGAGGGGATAGCAGCCCGAAGGTGTCAAGGCAAGCTCAGCAGGCGGTCCATTCTTCTAGCTCCTGTAGTCGACTGCAGGGCGCCAAGGCCAGCAATGCAGTGCCTCCCAGGTCCTACTGTTGTTTGGTCTATTGTGGTAAACAGATTACAGGCCTGCTCAAGGCTGTCACTGCTTGCTTTAGATCTGTTGATGGACTCCTTACTTGACCCTCAACCTACAGTTTTAAACATGGTGATTATTGTAATCACAGTTTTGTTACAGATAGATGAAAGAAGAGTCAAATATATTATGGGACTATAGAGAAGCTTATAAAGGCTTGTAAGTCATTTAGGGAGATTAAATATGACTCAAAAACAACCATCTCCAATGCCTCCAGCTATCCAGATTTTATTAGATAAAAACTAGTCTCCCAAATACTATTCTTAATGTAGGCAGTAGAGATAGATAGAAATAGTTATATGCCTATAATAAAGTAGATCACCTATTAAAATTATTTTTTTCTAATGGCCCTTGTAAGAGTTCACACAGGCAAATCATAAATTAATGCTCCTAGATTCTATAGCATACTAACGTGTTCCTACCCTTCCCAACACTTAACCAAGATGATCAGAGAGAATTCAGTTAAATCTACTCTACTGGGTATTAAAAAAAAAAAAGATATCCCTTCCTCTGAAATTTGTTGAGAATGGAAGATGAAGGCAGAGTGTGATCACTCAAACAGAGGTATTCAAAAGAGAATGCAAAGGTGGAAGCTTTAAATTTTGCTTTGGGATTTCTTCCTTGGTTTCTCAGAGATTCTTAGTAAGGTCTGTGAACAGACACCATGACCAAGGCAACTCTTAATAAAGACAACACTTAATTCAGGCTGGCTTACAGATTCAGAGGTTCAGCCCATTTTCATCAAGGCTGGAGCGTGGTAGCATCTAGACAGGAATGGCACTGGAGGAGCTGAGAGTTCTCCATCATGTTCCGAAGGCAAACAGGAGAAACTTGGCTTCCAGGCAGTTAGGAGAAAGCTGTTTCAAAGCCCACCCCCACAGTGACACACTTCTTCCAATAGGCCACACCTGCTGCAACAAGGCCACACCTCCTAATAGTGATAATCCCTGGGCCAAGCATATTCAAACCGCCACAGTGATCTCTTGAGTCCTAGACACTCTAGCTAGAAGGCCACATCCAGATTCAGGGTCCACTGACCAGATTGGGTTCTATAGTTATGTTCTGACATTTAACATGAACAAACATGTACTATGAATTGATTGTCACAGGAGGCACAAAACTGTGTTCAAGAACAATCCAGGGAATGGAATGCACCTGAGGTAAAGCACTTGCTACCTTTGCCCCTGGAGCCTCTCTCACAGTTCCCCAAGGCATTGTTCACCATGCCATTATTTTGACCATGTTCTAATGGGTAAGCACATCTTTTTAAAAAGAAAGGGGAAAAAATGAAAACAACATATTATTCTGGTCTAAGCCTTTCCAGGTTGACACTGCTTCTGTTGACAGCCCTCACTAAGAATCTCTGAGAAACCAAGGAAGAAATTCCAAAGCAAAATTTAAAGTTTAAATGTTCATATTAAGAATTATACAAGCCGGGCGGTGGTGGCGCACACCTTTAATCCCAGTACTTGGGAGGCAGAGGCAGGCGGATTTCTGAGTTCGAGGCCAGCCTGGTCTACAGAGTGAGTTCCAGGACAGCCAGGACTACACAGAGAAACCCTGTCTCGAAAAACAACAACAAAAAAAAAAAAA
>JANHMN010000014.1:6151659-6215107 GCA_030674055.1 Rhabdomys pumilio | reverse complement strand
AGACACAGTAGGCTCACACAAATTTAATATCAAGTGGAAAGACACAGGCTGACAAAGGTTTAGTATCATGAGACAAGGGTTATGTTTGAAAGGCACTGATCCTTGTTAGGATCCCAAAGCCATTTTTTTTTTTTTTTTTTTGCTAATTAAAAGAGATTGAACAGTTTTGTTATTCGACAGTGTTTTGCATGGAATGTCTTCTGCTTCCTCTCCCCACCTCTGTGTCTCTCCTTACCTCTGGGAACTGTCCTTACCTCTGTGTCTCTCCTTACCTCTGGGAACTGTCCTTACCTCTGTGTCTCTCCTTACCTCTGGGAACTGTCCTTACCTCTGTGTCTCTCCTTACCTATGGGAACTGTCCTTACCTCTGTGTCTCTCCTTACCTCTGGGAACTGTCCCGCATCCAACATCCCTACTTGTCACGGTCCAGGAATTATGACTTTTGGTTTTGTCTTATGACCAACACCATTTTATCAGAACCATCTGTGAGACCTTTGAACTGGGGTTGTCGGTCACTGTGCAAATGAAAGCAATGATCTGTCCACCCAAGAATCCATCAGTAACAAACAGTTAGGCAATTGGTTTTTAATTAGCATTGATTAATTATACATAGAGATGTGTTTCACCACGATGTTCCCACATGTGCACATAATCTATTTTGATTATATTCATTTTTCATCACTCTTTCTCTTCTGCTGATCCCCCTTTTTTTCACAACCAGACATCTTTCTACTTTAACTCTGTGTGTGTGTGTGTGTGTGTGTGTGTGTGTGTGTGTGTGTTATTAAGTTTACTTAGTGTTGCATACAGGAACACTGGTAAGTTGTTTACAGGGCAATCATAAGTGTCTTATCATTGGCTATCTCACTGAAGGAAAAGTCTGTCACTTAGTAATCGTCAGCTAGCTACCTGTAGATCCTGAGGGAGGTGGGGTCTCATTAGCTCCTCCTCTGCTGACTCCCAACTGAGTTAGGGAATGGTGAGCAGCCCAGTCTTCTGCACATCTTGTGCACATACTCACAAGTACTGAGAGATCATGACTGTAACTTCCATGTCAGTCCTAGAAGACAGCTTTCATAACCCTCCACTCCTTCCTCTCACTCTGAAATTCTTTTTACTGTTTATTCCATGATGTCCTCTGAGCATTGGACTGCTCAGATAAAAAAAAAATTAATTTTTGAGAGATAAAGCAGGTGAGCTATTGTCAAGGGTTAGAGAGAGGAAGGTTTGGAAGCTGCCATGTGGGATGCTGGCAATGTTTGAACTAGAGAGCAGTGATGTCTGGACAGCATTGTGAACACAGTCCATGTCACTGAATCTGCACATTTTAAAATGGTGACTTTTGGGTGGTACGTACATTAGGACAATAAAAAAATAAATATAGATATTTTCTATGACACAGATATTTAAGACGTTTTTAAAAATGACAAATGATACTACTGATTTCCCTAAATATTTTTGTCTTAGTAATGCATTTTCCTAAAAATATACTATTTCTACTTACATAAACTGGGTATTTTAGTTAATAAATATGTATCTTAAAATGCTCTAAACCATAAGCTTTATGATTATACATATTGATAGATGGATGATACTTCTGTCTTTGGGTTTTTAAGGACGAAATGGCATCTTAAGGAGGAGCCTTGACAGCTACCTACTGAGCTGTGCTGTAAAGTGCTGCAACCTGAGTGGTATCCACGCCAAGGCACTATGGAGGCCATCGGGTTTCTGGTAATATTGGTCAGTTGTGAGTATAAATGTTACAGCATAAAGCATAATCAGGAAAAAGTTCTCCCAGTTGCATTAGTGACTAATAACTAAGTACCCTGAGGGGCTATCACAGAAAGCGTGACAGGAAGAACTGAGCAACACAGTGATTGAACAAAAGAAAACCAGAGGGTCGTGGTTTGAATAAACATGTCTTCCATAGTCTCAGGCTTTTACTACTTGGTCCCAGTTGGGGTCGCTGTTTGGGAAGGTTTTGGACACATGGCCGGAAGTACATCACTACTGGAGAGGGGCTTTCACAATATATAGCCTTGCCTCATCTCACATTTGCTCAGGGAAGTTTCCGGTGTGTAGTGATGAGTGCAGAGAAGCATACCTGGTCCAGTGTGGAAAATAAATGACCACTGAATGCTCAGCCATAGATGGGACATCTCCCTCCAAAGCCTGGGCGTTGCTGTGGAAGGCAGGGTGGAAAGAATGTAAGAGATGGAGGAAGAAGTGGAGGGTGAGAAAGAACAACCCTGTCTCTGCTCCTCTTGTAGAGTGAAAAATTATAAAGACCATTTTATAAAATATATACAGGCTCACTAGTTCCAAGAAGTCGGAACTGAATGTAGGATTTCAGGCCTTCACTGCCCTGGGATACATCCCGGGAAGTGTATTAACATTCCTCAAGCCTCAGGGAAAAGAACCCACCTGTAGGTGGAGAAGGCCCAAAGCAGGAAGACACATTCCTGACCAAAAAAGATGCAAGTCATCTAGGTGGGGCTGGGAAGCTAGTAGCGCCATGATGACAGGGCGAGTGACAGGGTAACAACTGAGAAATAGTTGGGCAAGGAATGGGTGTGCAGAGTGCTTTCCACATGATCCTGTATCATTTAGGTTTGAGCTCCTCTGGAATGTTCCACTATTCTTATGTTATGTATCCTTGACAACCCCTCACCCCCTCCTCACTCCCCTGGTTTGTGGTTTTCCTCTTTAAAAGGCTCCTTAGCCTGCCACTCAGGGTCCAACTCTACTCTTTCGAGAGTATGTAGTTTGACCTTGGCTAGCCAACTCTCTCCCCAATAAACCTCTGCTGATTGCATCCAGGTATGGTGTCTTGGAGTTTGTGGGTGGCCGAGACTTCCTGAGACTTGAGTAAGGGTCTCCCGAGTTTGGGGGTCTTCACTCTTATAAGTTTACAATCTGGAAAAAATCCAAGTAAGCAAGGAATTAATTCTTGGAGCTTCAAAAGCAGGTTAAGCTTTGCTTTTTACTGTCTGAGAAATGGAATAGCATTTTAGTGATTGAGATTGAATGTGGGGAAAGAAAACAAAGGGCTGGGAGGTGGGCACATCTTTATTCCCAGAACTCTGGAGGTAGAGGCGAACATAGTGAGTTCCAGGATAGCCAAGGCTAGAGATCTAGCCATAGAGAGACTTTGTCTCAAAGAGAGAGCAAGAGTGGGAGCGAGAGCGAGAACTCACCAAATGACCCGAGGGAGAACCCGAGGGAGGGGAGAAAAAAGAAAAAACTAAGAAACAAAAGAAGAAAAGGAAAGGGAAGAAGGGAAGGGAAGGGAAGGGAAGGGAAGGGAAGGGAAGGGAAGGGAAGGAAAGGAAAGGAAAGGAAAGGAAAGGAAAGGAAAGGAAAGGAAAGGAAAGGAAAGGAAAGGAAAGGAAAGAAACACAAAATGGGGATGGAAGTCAGAGCTTAGGCAGTTGAACCTATTTGTTGCTCTTTCTAAGGACCTGGGTTCAGTTCCCAGTGGTCACATGGTGGCTCTGAAACATCGGTACTGTGTGCTCCAGGGATTCAGTGCCCTCTTCGGACCTCTGTGGGCACTAGGCATGCCTGTGCAACACATACATACATACATACATACATACATACATACATACATAATACATACATGCAAGAGAAGTAGTTCACACACCCAAATATATCTGAATTATTTTTAAGGGAAAGGATGGTGATGTAGAGTCATTTGGTGAGAAAGATCAAAATTGAATTAATGTAATAATCTGAATACTACGGTTTGCAGTTGTACTCCTTTAGGTTAGTCTTACACTGACTGTGAGCAAGAGACTTCTGTAACGTCCAGAGTGCCTCTGATCCTTGACTCCAATTTAGGAAGATGAGTCTAGGGATCAGTCTATTCCTGAGAGAGTGTCCAGAACTAAGTGCTATGTGACTTCTTTTATTTTGTATTTTTATTTTATATTTTTGTGAATAGCACTGAACTTCTAGTTATTGGGTGGAGTCACCACTGACAGCCTGGAATTTCTTCAGTATTGCTGCCCAAATTCTCCCCTTGTAATCAGAGGTGACTGTGCTATCTGTGTGTGCACAGTCATTTGGATATCAGCACTGCTTAGGGCTGCTGAGCTCTGGAATACAGATAATGCATGTCCATCTTTTGCTCTGCCCATGAAACTATTTTTAAACTTGGTTATACAGGAAACAGTGGCACATTTATTTTGTCTGTCAGATCAGTCCTCTCCAGTGTTCTTCCCTCCCTCCCAGTTTCTATGGCCAGTCAGCTTCTAACTAATTTTACGTTCTGTTTGGAGCACTGGGCTTTTCCCTGGGACCTCAGAGGACACTAGATATTTCTGATTAGAGTTTGGAGACCAGATGCATGTGCCCAGGCTCTTCCTAGTACTCACTTTCACCCAGTGCACCTTGAGCTGCCTCTAATCCCCTCTCTCTGATCCAGCTTCTCACACTATGCCCACAACACCTGCCCTGGGACTCCAAAGTATTGAAGACAAAGTCTGGCACTTCCTTGCAGTCGCCATTTTGAGAAGCAAGCTTACTTCCCAGCTTCTTTGCAGGTGCAGGAGTATTCTTCTATCACTATTTTAACTCCAGAAAGGCTTATATAATGTAAAGATTATAAATGTAAAGATTACAGTATGTAAGGCTTATCACGCATGCTATGTTTAGTCCTAGGCAAGAGCTGGGTGTCTGAGGAATTGCACATCCAAAAGTTTCCCTGAACTAGTGGAATGTAGAGACATTAACTAATTCATGTGTTTTTTGGAATCATTTAAATAAAATAAACTGAGTAAAAAAACTTTATCAAGCCTATTTTCTTCTACTCAGATACAATGCCAAGGAACAGAACAGACCATTACTTTCTCTCAGTAAGAAAAAGAGGTAGTAGTTTTAACCACATGAAATTGTTACTACTTAGCATTTTTTGACATTTTTGTGGTTATTTATTATAGCAAAATATAAGTTTCAAGACTCTGCCTAATACTGTTTTAATGTTATTACTATTGTAGTATTTCTTACTGTAATAGTTTTCAATTTTAATATACTTGAAGTTTTTCTTTCTCACGGTTTTCAGTTACTTCACACTGCCAGGAGAGGGCGCAGATTGTCTTGTTGAACTCACCGGAAAATAGGAAAATTAAAAAAAAAAAAAAACGTCCACACATGCATCTGGTTATAATTTGCCTTTCTTGCTCTCCGTTTGCACAATTTAACTTGATGCTGTATAATTCCCTTTTCTTTTCTTTTATTCTGCATGAGGGCTGAGCCACCACAGGAAGATGAATACTGTCAGTGCCTTTCAGATCCCTCAAAGCGGCAGCCTTCGCATTCCTTCCTATTGATACTGCATTTGGCAGTGGATGAAGGAACACACTTGAAGTCTGCTCATAATTGGTTTTATTTGGGAAAGATTTTCTTTTGAACTAGTGGCCACCAGTGGTTTTATAATTATCAGAAGTTAGCTACTTCAGCACTTCTTGTAGGAAACACTCTCAATTCTCTTTCTCACTGTGGAAGAACAAAGAATAAAATAGAAGGAAAAAGAGAATAGTCATGAGCATGAGCGAGCTCCGGTTTGTTTGGGACCACTCCCAGGGATTGCCGAGGGCAATCACAGGCTGTCCTTGTTTGCACAGCAGTCTCTTAGAACAAGATTAATCATCCTTTTACTTTCTTGAAACTTTAAATTTTATTTAGAAAAAAAAAATGAGGCAAATCTAGTGTATGTTTCTGACTCCTAACATCTGCAGACAGCAGAGCAGAGCTTGCAGAGAGGTTTTGCACATGTTTCAGTATGAATCGAACACTGGAACACCCCAAACTCATCTCCGTGATACGTGAACTAGGTACCCACAAGTTAGATACAAACTTTGCAAAGCGCTGCATGATGCCCACATACCGTCAGCCAAACCTTTTTTGCTTTGGGGCTTGGTTTTCCCACCCGTGTGGGAATAGACAGTGGGATCCTTGTTTCCAGGGGCTTTGTGTGCTTTGAGTCACTGGTAAAATAAACATTACCTCAGTTTGGAGAAATCCTGGGTAGAGAGCAGGGGTCCTGGGAGAGCTTTTCGTACCCAGCACTGATGACTTTATTGGGTTATCTCATGTAGCAAGTTGAGGACAGTTTAATTACAGCAGCGCCCTGTGCATATCGGAGGGGCCTGAGCGTGGTCTTGACATGTGAGCTGGCTCATTTCTGGAAGGAGATGCAACCCAGAAAGAATGGATCGAGGTGTGTCCTCCTTTATTGTAGCCTGGCTCTCCTCATACGGAAACAAAACCAAAGTCTCATCAGGCAGGTGTGCACTTATTCTTAACTCATAGTCTCTTCTTCACATAGTAGGGATGCGCTCTGCTCTAAATTTAGTCCAAAGAGAACTGAAAGTTACTCAGTAAGTGCTTGATTGAAAACTAGACTCATTTTGCTACCCATCATAACAGAAACACATAATTATAAACTTTTTTTTTTTAAAGAAAATGACATTTTAAACCAGGGAGGTTTATTTTATAATTTTATATTTGTTGAATAGAATGATTTGTTGAATGGTAATGCCTGATGGAAACACTATGTAACATGCTTATTCTGGTTCTTGCTAATTATGTCTGAAGATGGAATATGTATATAAAATGATTTTAAAGATTCATACACCGAGGAGTTAAGAAATTTTATTATCTATCAAAATAGTTGTATCTCCATCCACCTCCACAGTACTATACTACTGCTAAGGTAATTAACTTTAAATCCAGCACTTCATAAATTTACTGCAGTACATTGACGGTTTTTGGAAACTGCAATTGCTTTTCACTATATTGCCAAGAATGGAAATGCAAACTTATTTCATAGTAATTATGCAGAGTGAAAACCTTATAGTTTGTCCTCAAAGAGAAACATAAACAGAAATCATAACTTGATATTAGGAATAAAAGATTTGGTCGTCTCCCCCTAAACCCCCCAAACACACCTCAAGTAACATATCTCAAGAGCTTCAATATTGATTCAGGAGAATGAATGGCTAAGTCATTGTAGAGGAACTGTGACAGGGAGACAAAGGCTGCCATGGTGATGAGCTGATATGCAATGTGGTTAGTGAGCCTTGGTGGTTTCCTACCCCTGCCATTGAAGCAAAGTGACAAGCCATGGGACAAGCCACCCAGCAAGCCTGAACCAGAGGCAAGTTGGAAGAATGATTTAACTAGCAGTCCTTGGGGGATTGAAGATTCCATACCCATGTCTGTCTGATTCATAAATATAAGAAAAACTATCCTGAAATCTGCTTCTAGCTAAGAAAGAAACCCTTGGGTTCTTAAAGTCTTCAACAGCATTTTCTGAAAATGCTTTCTAAAATGACTGCTTGAGGACAAATGTGTTTAGCTTGGAAAAGTAAAGATTCAAAATATTTTGCATAGAACACAGCACTATGTTTAACTACTTCTTTGATGACTAAGATAATGAAATCTTACACATGGTAAGTATTAAAAGGAAATTTGTAATCAGTGTTCTATTGGTGTAGGAGATCGATTCCAAGGCATTTGCTTTGGGGCTGTGTGCACACAGGGTTGTTGCTTGCTTGCTTCTGTTCTATCTACATCCTTAATATTCATCCTTATACCCACAGGTAAGTGTAGTTCTCATCTGTCATGAACGAAACATCCCTTGTAACAGATCAAAATGCAGAGAACAAATGTCTATGTAGTATCCAGCCCGAATATCTACACCAGAATTTAATACCTTTAAAAAGAACATTTCTAAAAGCATTTTTTAAATAGTAGGGATAGGCAAGAAAGAAGTTTCTGTGATCAATTGAATTGATCAACAAATTTAAACTTGTTTATTTACCACAGTGTGCTGATCTTTTAATGTTTTACTGCTGTTCTTAGTGATGTTCTAAGAATATTTGCCACATGTGTGGTTGTATTGACCAGACTTTTTCCCTTTGTACTTTGGGGAACTAAATCTATAATAATATTTTTAGAAATAATGAGACAAATTCTTTGCTTGAATGGCTTTAATTCAGTGAGGTTTGAATATACATTGAAATTCTTGTCTGTAGTTCTTTCTATATGCACGTATACACCCTATGTTAAATAGTTAATTTGAGCTAGCAAGCTACATTAATCTTCTGCAAGCCAGAACTCTGAAGACTTCAGCTTCCAGCCTTCATCTGCTTATCTTGGCCTAGAATGTTCTAGCCTCTGAAACTTACTGATGAATGCATTCACACTTTCTAGCTCTTGCTGAACTCTGGCTGACTGGTCCAACTCTGCTTTGGCTCAAACTCCTCTCCAAGCTGACTGACTCAAATTGGCTTCTCTTTCAGCTTCTGACTGAATTGTTCTCTTTCCTGTCTGTCCTCGAGTTGGGCATGTCCTGTCTCTGATTCATTTTGTCAGATCTTTCTCTGATTCATCACTTTGTCTGCTCCTCAATTAAATGTCATTGTTTGGGATCAAAGGTGTGTACTTTGTACTTTGGAGAATTAAATCCCAACCAAAGGGATTAAAGGTGTGTGCTGTGTCTGCCTTCCAACTGGATCATATCTTTAGATGAGACCCCTTGCTAGAGCAGCAATATTGCTGGATTAAAGTTGCTCTACACCAAAGTTGACATAAGATCAGCAATACTTTAAGAATGCCATCTCCAGACTGGGACTGCTTCAACAGCCAGTCTTTGTAGACCTGCACAGAACAGGGGTCACCCACCGCATGGTCATTCGGCCTTATCTGGCTGCCTCAGACATGTTCCTCCTCTGCTTTCATATGTCCTTAGACCTTCCTAAAATTAACATGGAGATCTGAGTACTCATCAGAGTCATGAAGATAACACCACCCGAGAGACTGAAATATTTACTGTTTGGACCTTATAGAAGAAGTCTTCCGATGGTGCTTCGACTTGTTTCCTGGTGATTTAGCTACAGTAGTGTTGACCTGGGTCCTACGAGAAGAGGCAGGTAAGGAGTACCAAAGTACCTGGTTGGTGAGCCTAAAACGTGTGATTCTCAACCATTGAGTCATGAGCCATCTGAGTGGGTCAAATGACCCTGTCACAGGGGTCACCTAATACCATCAGAAAACACAGATATTTACATTATGATTCAAAACAGTAGCAAAATTATAGTTACGGTGTAACAATAAAATAATTTTATAGTTGGGAATATGAGAAAGTGCATTAAAGGGCCATAACCTTAGGAAGGTTGAGAACCTCTGGTCCAAAAGATAGCAGGATCCAAGGCACTAAGACAGGGCAGGCATGACAGCACCATTAGAGCCAAGCTGACATGTAGTTTCCTTTGTAACTCTGAGTCCTCTTAGCTTGCATTTCTTTGACAGCATAGGCCTTCTTGTGCTTTGGATTTATGTCGTTTCTCCAACATAACGTGAACTATATAAGGTCAGAGACTGTACTTTGCCCATGGCCATCTGTTAGTATCTAGTAATGCTTCTGAATAAGGAACTATTCAATACAATGTGCCTTGCAATGAACAGGATTGTTGCAGCAGAGGAAGGAGACAAGCAGGGCCTGCCCGTCAGAGGAACTCTGCTTGTCAGCATGGCAGTGGTGAACTAAAACCCCTGCTAGGAACAGCGTTTGACTGAATGGTGGTAGCATGCTATGGCTCTGTGTGAAACAATACTCTTTCTAAGGAGTTGTAATGCCTGAAGGCTCAACAATATGTATTTTTTTTGTCCCTGGAGCAGATTGTTGTGTAGATGTTAGGCCTGGTTCTTCCTCCCCAAACCATGACTAGCTCATAACTTAAAATAAGCCATTTATTCTAATCTACATTGTGCCATGTAGCTGGTTGCCTTTGCTGAGGTACCATACATCTTCCCAGGACTAATCTCCCAGGCCTTGCTTACTCTCTCCCAGAATTCCTTCTGTCTCCCAGATGTTCCACCTTCTATTCTAACCTTTCCCATAAACCATAGGTTTTTTAAATTGACAGGTGATGCACACATATAATACACAAGATATTCTCTCTATATTGTTAGATGTCCATCACCTGAATTTTGTGACCCTCTGGAGGAGTACATGGTTTCATTTCCCTCCTAGATTCTGATTCTACATCTGAAGTTATGGACTTTTGATCATTCCTTCCTCAGTCATATTACTAATATGACAAATGTTTGATACATGTCCTGTGTCCTGACTATAAGAAGACCTTGGTTAAGCTCTGTTGCTTTTTTATTTCAGAGCTCAAACACAGTAAATAGTAAAACGTAACGAGAACTTCACTACACTGCATATAAGAGGATACATTTGGAGTGACCAGCTGCTGTATTTTGAGGTTCCAGATGGGAGGAAGGTTCTAAGCCTGCAAAGAAGGATAGAAAGAAGAGATGCAGCTGCGGCAGGTTCTTCAAAACCCAAGCCCTGCCTATGTTGTTTGAGTTGCTGTGCTGAAAGTTGCTCAAGCAGGCTTGCACTTGGGAACTCCTTCCCCATGAGCAATGTCCTTGTCAGGGGCCACGAAGCAGGACCGAGAAGACTACAAGGGTTGTTTATTATTCAAGACTAACTCAGCTGCCTAGGGAAAGAAATTGTACCACCAACATTTTCTAATGAATTTAAGAAGACTGAGGGCATTGAGGAGCATTTGTTACAGAACTGGTTTGATGAAGAAGAACATGGGGAGAAGAGGCTTATTCTCTCAGTTCTGTGCTCAAGCAGAGCTGAGAATTCTGGCTTTGTCTTCAGAATGTCCACCTTTTCTTCCAACATTCTGCTTCCTCTGTGGTTCATTCCAAATCAGTCCTGGTTCTTTTTCCTTTCATCCTTCTGCTCCCGTCCCCCACTCCTTCCCTCTCTCTCTCTCTCCCTCCCTCCCTCCCTCCTCTCCTTTCCCCCCTCCTTCCTTTTTTCCCTCTTTCTTGTCAATGCATGACTTGAAGAACAAAGCCCTCCTCAGTTGTAAATAGTGCTTAAGGCTTAAAAAAAGGTTTAATGGAGGGAGTCAACCATAGGAAGACCTCCAGGAACAGTGTGTCAAGCAGAGGAGAACCTTATACAAAGGCTGTGAGGTACGAGTGATTTTGCTGTGTTGAGAGTGCTGTGAAACAGGCAGAGATGGAGGTGATGCGCTGGAGGAAACAGGCACAGAAGCATGTGGGGACATGGGTCAGCATCAGGAGTCTGAGGTACAGCGGCCTGGGTGCTAAACACTGTAGCTCTCAGGCGTTTTGTGGCTTGTTTCTTCTAAGCTTGTTCCTTCATAAATTTCTTTGCTAGTCTGGTTTGGCCATGTAAGGAACAGGATGACATTGATTTTTTGAATTGAAACAGAGTTATCAGGGCCTTTACAAGAGTAATGATTGCTGTGGGCATGAGGCTTGTTTGTACATATTTTCACTTTTCTCCTTGGGGAATGTCCTCTTTGCCAAGATTAATGACTCCGTGATAATCAGAAGCAACGAAAGTTGAGAGATAGTTACATAGATAGATAGATAGATAGATAGATAGATAGATAGATAGATAGATACAGCGAGAGCTATCTTGAATAGAACATAAGTAGGCTTGGACCCACAATTTGACTTTGAGACATTTGTTTCGCCATTCTCAGATACCCCTTCTCTCAGAACTCCTGTCCAAGTCAGTGCTGGTCCTTGGTACTTCTTGAAAAACCAATATCCTTCTTTTCATTTAGGACAACAGGTACAATTTGGATTTTAGATGTCCTCTAAGGCCCATGTGTTAATGGCTTGGTTGCCAGAGTGGCATCTTTAAGAGGTAGAATAATTCTTGGGAGGGACTGCAGTGATTCCTTAGGTCATTGGAAATGTATCCTACAGGAAAGACAACTGACTCTTCCTCCTTCTCTTTGTTCTCTGGATGGGCTGAAGACTTTTCTTTTATGCTGTGTGCTGTCTCAACTCAGATGCAAAACCATGGTCCAACAGATCACAGGTGGGAATCTCAAAACAAAAAACAAAAAGCCGTGAGCCAAAATAAAACATTTCTCTTTATCAGTTCTTCAGCTCAGATGTTTTGCTGCAGTGGTGAAAACTGACCAACATAGTGTCTCTATAACTTTCTGGGCCAGTAAGCTTTTGTTTTTCACATTCTGACATTGAGTTGATTGAACTTTCACCTCAGAAAGAATGCAAGTGTAATAAATTCAGCACTGTGTCTTCAATTGCTGTTTTTCCCACAGTGTCTTCCTATTCTTCTGTTTCCTAAACATCCAACGATTACTGTTAGTGCATTACTTACTTTCCTGAAGAAAAAAGGTTAGGGAAATAAATTTTCATTTCAATGCCTAGGAAAAGTGTCACCCTCAGAGCAGATGCATGTTGTGTTTGGCTGTAAAAGACTGAGTTTGCTGCATCACTTGGTCTGTCAGATGATCCTGGGCCAGAAGGCTGAAGATCAGACGCTCCAATGTTTTGTAGTATAGGGACTGTCCAGGTGCTCAGTGGTCTCTATAATTTGGCTAAGTTTTAGAAGCTATGCTTGGTGCTTCCCATAATTCCAGTTAACTCAGTCATTCTGGATTTCTGACGGGGTTGAAGACTTATAGTCTCATAGCCAATCCCGGCTATTTACTTTGAGAGAAAAGGTTTGAGATGATGGTTTTCAGCTGACATTCATTCTAAAGTCAAGAAAAAAAGCCAGGTTCAGAATTAAGTCTTTTAGTTAGGAGGGACGACAGAGGTTCTGGTTAGTCAACAAAATGATGGACTGGATATTAGGTCTATCTTGTAACTTACTGATACAAGTTGGTATAGTTATGCTCTAATTGTATTCTAAGAAAAAAGTTTTATTTTAACAGGAACAGTGTATGTAGGAGAAGCTAAGGTGGGAGGAGTGAGGAGAGGAAGATAAGGAGTAAGGAGAAGGAGAGGAGGAGCTAGGTGGTGGTGGGGAACACTGAGGTGGATGTTTGCGTGTCCCCACCAGTCAAAGATAGTTGATATATCTAGGTTGGGTATTGGGTTACACTTCTGATTGATACTGAGCATTACCAAACTTATAAAGCCTTTGATTAACATTAAAAAATAGTATAAAAGAAAAATGGAGAAGTGGGGGTGGGATAGGGGTTTTCTAGGGAGGGGAAATGGGGAAAGGGGATGGCATCTGAAATGTAAATAAAATATTCAGTAAAGATTTTCACATTAAAAAAAAAGTGAGTTTGAGGATAAGACTTGGGGAAAGAAGGACTAAGAATATTTGACCTATAGAAAGTAAGTTTGGGACATTGCAAATAGCAAAACAAAGCAAGCCAAAATGTTCTTTAGTTTTTCCATTTTTTGTTTGGCATTATGTGGATAACTGATTCATTATTTTGAGCCTCTGTTGTCTTAAATCCTGTTACTGTTAAATCCTGTTACCGAATTGAGAGCTCATGCCTGTCTGTGTCCACTTCATCCATCTCTTCCAGATGCAGCCGCTTACTCTTTGTCGGGCACGCCATAGGCATTTCCAGCCCCGTGCAGATTGCGTGCGAGAACTGTTTTGCCTAACGTTACTTTTGATGCCCAGCTGTTTGGTGAGTCTTACAATTTTGAGGTGAGGCATCTGCAACAGTTCATAACTAAGTGCCACAGGGTCCCGATTTGTTACTTAAAGCCCACTCTATTCTGAATAGTGTGGAATGGACCTAGCATCCTCCACTGGCCTCGCGTTCTATTTCATTTAGTCTCTTGCTCTGTTCTTAATTTTTAAAAAAAATCTGTTCTTGATTTAACCTTGCTTCTCTCATTAAAAAGTGGAGGCAGGGGTGTGGCGACATGATGCTTTTCTAGAGAGCCCAGGTTCAATTCTCAGCACCCACAGGCCAGCTCAGAATTGTCTGTAACTTCAGTTCCAGGGGAACTGGTACTCTCACACCTCCACAAAAAGTGGAGGCAGAGGGTTGGACCAAAAATCTTAGTCTTCTTCCTTGTTTGAAACTTCCCATGGACGATGCTGCAATTGTTCTAATAACCCCCACGGCTGTTCCCACACCTAGACCTTCATGTCTTAGTCCAGGGTAAAATTACAACCCTGCCCCTCACCCCACATACACATGCACTGTATGCTCAGACAAAACTTGATTCCCTTAATCCTTGAAGCAATTAGGTATTATTACAGTAGGTAATAAATTAGGTATTAATACAGTGTGAGATGACACAGATTTTGAGCTCAACCCTTGCTTTGCAAGTGTGCATAGAAATACTGCCTTTATTTCTAGTAATTCATCAGTGAATGCTCAGAGTGAACACTTGAACACGGGCTTCAATCGATGGTAAAAGAAACGCCCTTGTAGTATGGGCACAAAACTCGCCAAACGTGATTCTCCCTGGAGAGGACTGGGAGCAGCTTACAGCGGGGCGGAAGCGTGGGGTGCCTTAAGAGCAGCCACAAAGTTTAGCGCCTAAGAGAACCTCCAAAGGGCTCGTGATACCCGGGACTGTTGCCTTCGTCTTCGGGCAGGTCAGCTCCGGCGCCTGACTGCTGGAAGAGTCCATTAGTCATGGCCACGGCGGGGAGTTCACCACGCCAGAGTGCGGACCTGGCTGCCCGCTGCGCAGAGGACGGCTTGCTGCCAGGACAGTCACCCCCGCTCTGCAGATCAGGTGAGCCTAGCCCCCGGGCCAGAGTCCTATTGGAGCAGAGGAGCGCTAGGGGGAGGAGAGAGGATGAAGTCTTAGGCTAGACCGGACAGTTGCGGGGAAAGGATTAGGGGAGGCGGAGAACAGGGACATTGCAGAGGAGCAACGCTGTGTGTGAGCAAAGGCCCGGCACCAGCGGGGACCAGAGGGCTCGCAGATGTCGGTGACCTCAGAGCCAGGTAGGATGTGACTTGGGGTTGGTGCTGAGGGGATCCAGTGGGTCGAGGAGCGCGACAGCATCCCTTTGGCGGATCCCGGGCAGCCGCCGCTGCACCTGTTGCTGGAGGTGGGAGCGAGGGCGGCGCGGAAGGCGCGTGTGGCGGCGGCGCAGACGAGCTGGTGGCGGGCTGCGGTTAACGGGACTGCTGCCCGGTGCCTGCCGCCTGCTCAAGGCTGCGGCTTTGCATAGCTACTTCCAAAGCTGCCATCTCAGAGAAGGAGAGACTAGGATGAACAGAGCGAAAAGTTCTTATTTTTCTCTTTCTGCCCAGTTGAAACTCAAACTCTAGTTTCAAAGTTGGTCCGGAAAAATCATTGTGCAAGAATTGTAGGAGGTCGATAGATAAAACTTATTTGTGGGAATATCGAGGTAACTGTAACGGAGTCTTGTTATTGTTCCAGATAGCTACCGCGTCAGGGAATGTCAGTAAAACACATTGTTGTCAAGGAGTTTAAAGTTAGCACAGAGTGTAAAGATTCCTTATGTATATACACATATATCTTTTATATTTTAAATTTCCTGCACTATTTTGGATTTTTTTCATTGAGTGAATAACTTTAAGATGCGACATTAAGTTGTATATAACTTGTATAAACTAACATCTTACAAAATCTATAGCCTTTAAAAATGTACATAATGTGTTTATAAGTAAGCTGCACACTCTTTGAAGTTGGAATTAAAATTTTAATTCCTGGCAGGAAAAGCTCAAAACATCCCTTAAGTGACTTGGCACTGAGCCCCACAAACACCTTCCATTCCTGAACCGAAGTTTCCTTCTTTGTGAGTCGTCTCTCCAAAGAACTAGAGCAAAGAAACAAAAAGAAAGGACATTAAAGAAGACAGTAGACGTTTAATCAGGACACTGGTACCAGACTTTAGTTCTGGGTGATTTCCTAGGCTAAGTAGTAAACTCTTACCCGTTTACAAACACATTCTGAATTGTTACAATAAATGCATGTGATTGCATGTGATAGAGAATTACATCCTACTTCTGCCACAACCTCAATCGCTTTGGACGTGAAAATGTTCTTCAGGATTTTGTTTCTTCACTTATAAAGTCAAGCTGTTTATGCTAGGTGATTACAAAGATTTAGTCCAGCTAAAAATTACATCACTCAAGATTGTATCTGTTTAAAAAAAACAATGAATATATTAAATGTATCCAAGCAAAGTTGAACAACTGAACCATCTTATTTCCATGATGAATATGTATAGTTCAGTCCTTATTCAAAGACATTAGTAGTGAGCTCCTCGAAGTCCTTTACAAAGGCCTTATTTGACATATCACATCAAAAACTGAAGAGTAGTATCCCAATTCCCAGACGGTGACACTGAGGCTGGGAACTTTCAAGATTCTTGCTTCAAATCTCCAGTTATGAAGACCTGATCAATGGTTCTTTTTGAGTGCTTTCAGACTTCTATTATGTTGAATATTAGGAACACCACTATAATCTGCCCATAGACTTTAGAAATCTGACTACACTGCGTCCAGAGTGAGACAAAGGCTGACTGTGTGAGAATGTCAAGTCTTGATGCCATCAGATACAGGAATAAAGAGTTAGTTAAAATTCTCAGTATTTAAGAAAATAATTTAATTTTATGCTGTTGAATTCCTATTGTGTTTGATGTCATAGAATAATAATATGAGATATTATTTGGGGCACAAATGTTCTTATAGAAATAAAACCAATTGTTAGAGACAATGTGAAGGGTCAAAAGGTCATGTTACACCAAAGAATGTCAGCTGGTTTTTCCCTTGGAGGTGGCCATGCTCAAGACAAGGAGGGACGCTGTGCGTGGGAGAAGGGGCTTCACAGCACTTAGCTGTGACCAAAGGCTTTGTTTACATCTTCATGAATAGCAATGATGTGCTGCTTTGGCCTAGTGTACACAGTATGCGAGGAATTCAACTAATCCCTTTACACAGATCAACTGTATAATAAACCACGAACTGTAATTTTGATTTCCATATGAAGAAACTAGGGTAGAAAGGTATGTGACTACAGTGGAAATTAGAAAAGCTGAGAAGCAGTTAAGGTCACACATTCTATTTTCATTTTGGTCAGCTGAGCAATCCCTTCATAACTGTTAACAGATAAACTTGATCATTAATTTATTGTGTGGCACAGATGCCACTCCATGTATGCCCTTGCTGTATTGATGCCCTTTCATTAAACAATGTCAAGGTTGAGCCAATTAGAAAGCAAAGCCTTTAAGGACAGAACCTGTTGTGTCTTTCTCTATAATAGATGTAGTTGCTAACGAGTTGAGTCAATGGCCTGTTATTTCCCTGCACCTACTGATTATGCTAATGTAGCATGTATGAAATGGGTATGGTGGAGTCACCATTGCTACTTTCTGGAGAGATGGTTCAGTAGCTCACAGATCCTTTGGATGTACTGAGGTCCTTACACCATTTTCTTAGGTTATGGAATAGTCAAGATAATGTAAAATCAAGTAGCAAGTTCAGACAGTACAATGAGTAAATGCCACCGAAACCTCCCTCATTCAAACACAGTGAGAAACTCACCCAGAGAGATGCTTTTCACCCCATAACTCCTGTCAATGCTTTATTGAAACTATTTATGCTTTAAAGTTCGACTTAGTTTTAGTGTTCTGTCATTCCCGGGCAGCTTACATGTATCAATAAAAATCTTTGCTGGGAAATGAAGATAAGCACTAACGAACCATGCAAAATGCAACAATAGGAGAAATTTCTCCATCTGTGTGCAGAGGCAAAATCTTTGTATATCAGGAGGGCTCCCCATAACCTGGGTTGTCAGGCCACACAGGAAGTCTCTGCACCCCAGGTCTGTTGGCCTGATTGTGGTGTAGCAGAAGAGGGTGGAGCTGGAGCATGGGGGAAGTTTGGTAGCACAAAGGCTGTGTTTTCTGAGTCCGCTGTGACACACTATCCACTTTAGAATGTACTAGACCAAGTCCCTCCCCCAGCTGCTGGGCAGGTGGTCACAGGCCCTTCTCTTGTGCAGTCAGGCATGAGGCTGGCTGTACCTCAGAAGGGGGCAGGGTGCTGATAGGATGTTTCTCACTATTAATGATTTTGAAAGCCTACAGGGAACCCTTCGTATAGTGGGGAATATTGGCTGTTGGAGTAATTGTCCATAAATGAGCTTTGACACAATACAGAAATTTTTAAGTTATAAATAGGAGGCTGGATTCTCGTAGAGGTAGTGAGAGCATTCTCCATGTACATACCAGTGTAATTACATTGAAAGGGTCTTTTAAAGAGTATCTTTATAATTATTGAAAACTTTTCCCTAGATGAATTTCCTCAGTTTATATCACATACTTGAGAATACAGTCTTTTCATGTTCTCTTTATTACGGGCTTAGCATGGCTTTGAGCCAGTGGTCTGTTCACATCTTAGTACATCAGCATATTTGAAATGCTGAGAGAGGCTAAGTACGTTTCCCACATCTTAAAGGTTATGGAAAGAAGTACCTTTATGAATAGATTTCAAATAATTCTCAGCAAGCCAAGGGTACAGACGTGGAGTAAAAATGCATTTCATTCTCTGAAGTACAAGGTCCCCTGTCTGTCTTTAGTTTTCCTGAAAGGGAATTAGCATTTCAACTGGCCCATTTGGTTACGTGCAACCGAGTACTTGGGTTTATAATTTGCTCTCTGTCTGAGGCCTCAAGTCTCATATAATCCTCTCCAAGTAGGCTTCTCTCCAGCATCGTTATTGTGGCTGGTCTTAAACAACTAATCAACAGAGAGTTTGCCTTCAACTGTAGGGTGCCACAGGGAAAGGAAAATGAAATGCCAAGTGAATGAGGGGATGGTTATTATAAATAGCCATCTTGTGACACAGGTTGGAAGATATAAAGTAGCCTTATATAAAAGAAAACATAACTCCAAAAAAGGCACTTCTGTGTGATGGTTAATTGTTAATCTCTGCATGCAGCATGCACCACAAATAAAGGGGGTATATTCCAACATTATTGAACTAGGATGACTGAAAATTAACAATGAATACACAATTTAAAAAAAAATACCAACTTTACTGTCTTTATGCAAGAGCTATATTCTGTAAGGGGGTATGAGTCAAAATGGAAAGACTGTTAAGTGTTCTAACAAGTGAACAATGCTCTGAGGAAAATTTTGAGAAAATTTAAGGTTTTGAGTCTCTGTGCTAATTGGAAATAGGATTTTGTTAGCTTCTTTAACCATGAATTTTGATAATTTGGTTATATTAGTATGCTTCACCCCTCTACCTCACACCCCTCTGTAGGAAACACTGTGTGTACAATAATTCTTTTGTGAGGACAATCAGTGATATTAGTCTTTAATTTAAGTAGTGGGAGAACAATTGGCTTCTGCTTATCTTTGCATGCACCACCGAATTTGCATGTTTGTACTTATGCAAATTATTTGGAAATAAAGTGATATCCTTACTCTTCAGATATTGGCCAGCTGAACGAAGACATAAAAATGCCTCTTTCAATAGGATCCTTGCAGGTAATCTGTTTAATTTTAAGAAACTCCATGAGACAGTGGAGTATTTTCAGTCTGTGCTTAGAAAGCTCTATCTGCAGCTGGCATTAGAGCTTTTGTGTATTAGTTATTCAGCTACTGTTTTCCCAGTGCTGCCGTGTCTACAGACGTGCATGGAGAAGGCTCCCAGGCCACCTGAAGACAAGTCAGCTAGAGTTGGAAATGCTGCAGAGACATAGGAGAGACCGTGCAGACAGGTCAAGGAATGGGCTCGGGAATACGCCAGATCAAAGGCACAGAGGCAAGAAACATCTAGGTGTCTGGTCCCAAACGTGGTACTTGAATCTTGTTTGAACTGTTGAAGGAAGCAGAGGAGACACAGGGAAACTCCCAGTTTTTAAACACTGAGACACAGTTTATAGCGATTATGTTTCGGTGTGTAACCTCTTTCATTTGGCATGTTTTGCAAGAGTCACTTGTACGTTTTCCATAATTGCTAAATAGTAATCTAGTGTGTGAACAGAGCATCCGTTTGTCATTTCCTAATGATGGGTATGATGTGCCTTCTGCTTTGTACCGATTATGCTGCTGTGAGACCTCGGTACTGGTGTGTGTGTGTGTGTGTGTGTGTGTGTGTGTGTGCGCGCGCGCGACATTTTGCATTCTCTTATTTCACCAACCTATGGATATTTATTCCTTTCATCTTTGCTATTTTTTTTTTTTTAATTTTAGACGCCCTGTAAGGTGTAAAGTGTAATTTCCATGTAGTTTTGATCAGTCTCTCAGATTAATAGTGACATTTTTTTTTTTTTTTTTTTGTCCATGAGGCTCATATTTTCTTTGGGGAAATATTTTTCCAAGTCCTTTGCCATTTTATAACCTTGGTTATTTGGTTACTTTTATGGAATTGTGGAAGTTATTGGAGAATTTTGGAGAATTTCTTATGGCATTTGTCAATGTTTTCTGCCAGTGTGTAGACTTCCATTTTTTACTTTTTTGATAGTGTCCTCGTCCTTTGGGAGCTTGTGACGGAGCTAATATGATTTATGTAGGTTTTCTTTAGTTCCTTGTGCTTTGGTATCATATCTATAAAACCATTTCCTAATCCAAGGCCACAGAAATTTATTACCATTAGTCTCATCTTACTTTTACAGCTTTCTCTCTTACATCTTACTACATTTTGCGTCCAGAATTTAGGGTTTATTTCCATTTGGGTGTACAGTGTTTACATGGCATTTGTTGAAGAGATTATGATTTTTGTCCTCTTGAGAAAAAGCATTTAAGGAAGGTAGCTGTGACATTATACTGTATAACTTATTCACATTTAATATGGTGACAGATATCCCTGGGTTGATGCCCATCACCCTTCCTCGGCTCCTCATCTGCTCCTCTTTTTAAAAAGGCCTTTTTAAATGGTTAAAAGGACATTTCCCCATCAGCATCTCAGCCTGGGGTTGCTTCCTTTATTCTGTTATTCCCGTTGACTTCGTTGGTTGTTCAGGGCATCACAGAACTCTAACCTGTAACAACCGCGTTCACTTATTAAGCTAAGTGTGTGCAGCCCTCTGCAGTCAACCCACCATCACCACCAGCAAGCCCACATTGCCTGTGTGTCGTAAATACTGTTGTGGATTTTACGAATTTCTCTTGTGGGAACTGTAGTAGTCCTTAATTTTTCATACGGGTTCAATTTACTTTCTAGTGCCCTTCATCTTACTCTGAAAATCCTTTCTCGAAAGGAGAGTTATGAGAAAGAAATTCTCTTAGTTTTTGTTCATTTGTGGATTGTTAATTTCACTTTTGATTTGAATGGTATTTTTCCCCTGGATTCTTTATAGTCTGTTTTATCCAGCACTTGGTTTCTGACAGGAAAACAGATGTGAGCAGGATCTCTCTGCAAGTATGGCTTCTCACTGCTTGCAGGCGTCTGTCTTTGTTGTTTCTTGCAGCTTAAGTACTAGTTTTCTAGATATTTTCGGTCTCTTTGGGCTCACCTTCTTTGGAATTCACCAAGCTGTTCTCACAAATCCATGTTTTACACCACACTGTGAACCTTTCAGTCATCCCTTCTTCAGCCACCCCCTCAACACATCTTTTCCCCTTCTTCTGGAGCTCTAAGTGGTTTTAATGTTTTTAATGTGTACAATAGGACCGAAATAATTTATTTTTCTTCATTGATTTTCGATTCTTAAGACTAGATAACTTCGCTCATCTCCAGCTTCAATAATTTGCTCTGCTGCTTTTAAGCCCAACATCGAGGTTCTTTCCTAAGCTTAGTTTCTATTGGTTACTCATCCCTGCGCCTGTGTGCTGGCTGGAGTTTTAATTTAGGTTTTGCTATAGTTGAAAATTGGCCATTTTAAGTAATAACATCTTTTGTGTTAGTAATCACAATGTCTTGGCTGTTTTTGTGGAATCTTTGGGTGATCTATTTAGTGACTTTTTGGAAGTAATTTTAAAGTGTCTGTTCTTTTAATGTGTGACCACTGTGTCTCTGCTTGCTTGGTTGTACCAGTGAATAGCTGGACAGAGATTTCCTGAAATCCCCAAGAGCAGTAAGTAGGTCTCCCATTTCTGAAGAACTCTGTGAGTATGCTTACTGTTCACATGGAGGGCTGTTCCAGCTCCACCTCAGCCTCAGCCTTCACTTTCTCTTCTCACAAAGCCAGCCAGAGTAAGAGATGTGAGTCTTCACAAGGCATTCACAAGTACGCATGCAGCCCTGAGCTTGTGTTTGGTTTTCAAGACTGTGTCAGAAATTGTCCAAACCCCTGGGACATGTGGGCACACATAAAATAAATAAATTGAGAGGTAGTTGACATCCAGAGGGAGCTTCCCCTTCTCAAAAGAGAAGGGGAAGTTGGGTTAGGGGAGGACTTGCATGAGGGGGTACTGGGAGGAGAGGAAGGGCTGATAATGGGTTGTAAAGGTAATAAACAAATCTAATAAAAAATAAATTTAAAGACACTGTAGCTATCTCCAGACACACCAGAAGATGGCATCCGATTCTATTGCAGATGGTTGTGAGCCGACATGTGGTTGCTGAGAACTGAACTCAGGACCTCTGGAAGAGTGGTCAGTTCTCTTAGCCTCTGAGTCATCTCTCCAGCCCTAATTAAAAAAATTAAGAAATGTAAAAACAGTATAGTAATTGTCTTTTATCGATACGTAAAACTTTTCCCTTGGGCATTATGGGAATTTTTTTCCTGTTCCTCGTGTGCTTTCTTGATGTGAATTCCATTAGTCTTCAGTAGCATCTCTGTAGACTCTTGGTAGATACCTTCCAGACGTTAGTTCTCTAGTAAACCTTGGCTCATTTTCCCTGAGAAATGATGCTGGGGACAAATCTCTGGGCATCAGTGATGCTTGTACCTACCGAGTGGTTCTGTTTCTAGGTCATTTCAGTGGGAAAAGCTAGGAACTGTTGTGTACTTAACCCAGTCATGAGATGATAGCACGGCATGTGTGAACTGGCTTTATGTAATTCCTTTCTCATCCATAGCCATTACTTGCTGGGTCACATGATACCTGAAGCTTCAAAAATGCACAACACAGCAAAATATGGCTCTAAAAAGTCTATATTCTAAAGCAGAATAATTTGGTTTTAACATGATATTGATATTATTGAGGATGCTGAATGAAATGTAAGCTTACTTTGCAATTGTATTTGCTGTTAGTGTTTCTCTATCAAAGATATTAAAAGTATATTCTGACTATATCATCCTTTGATACACCCTTGGACTTTTTTCTAACTCTTATTATTTACTTATTTATTTATTAATTACTCATTCACTTTATATCCTGCCCATTGCCCTCCTCCTGACCACCTCCTCTCACCATTCTTCCCCCTCCCCCTTCCTATGGGTATCTCCCCTCCTCCGCACATCAAGTCTCCATGACACTAGGTACATCCTCTCCCATTGAGGCCAGAAAAGGCAGCCAGCCCAGTTAGAAGAACATAACCCACAACAGCTTTTGAGATAACCCTCCACTCCAGTTGTTCAGGACACACATGAATACCAAACTGCACATCTGCTACATATGTTTGAGGAGGCCTAGGTCCAGCCCTTGTATGTTCTTTGGTTGATAGTTCAGTTTCTGACAGCCCTAAAGGTCCAGGTTAGTTGACTCTGTTGGTCTTCCTGTGAGTTCTTATCCCCTTGGGGTCCACAATTCTTCCTCTTGTTCTTCCATAAGAGTCCTGAAGTTCCATCCACTGTTTGGCTGTGAATATCTATATCTGTCTGAGTCAGCTGCTAGGTGAAGCCTCTCAGAGGGCCGCTATGCTAGGCTCCTGTCTGCAGGCACAGTGTAGCATCATTAACAGCGTGAAGGATTGGTGCCTGTCCATGGGATGGGTCTCAAACTGTGCCAGTCACTGGTCAGCTATTCATTCAGTCTCTGCTCCATCTTTGTCCCTGTGTTTCTTATCAATAGGATAAATTTGAGTTTGAAAATTTTGTGGGTGGGTTGGTGTCCTTTTGCTCCACTAGGGTTTTTGCATGGTTACAGGAGGTGGCCAGTTCAGGTTCCATATCCCCAATGCTATGACTCACAGCTAAAGTCACCTCCATTAATTTTTGGGTGCCTCCCTTATCCTAGGTCTCTGTCTTGTCCTGGAAATGCCATTCCCACCTCCTCACCCCCATCAGCTGCAGATTTCCATTCAGTCTCATCACTATCTGGCCATCTTTTTTGTTCATCCCCATACCTGACCCTGAAATGCCCCATTCCCCTCCCCGTTCCCTCTACCACCTAGTTCTCCCACTCCATTTGTCTCCTGTGACTATTTTACTCCCCGTTCTAAGTGAGATTCAAGCATCTTTGCTTGAGCCTTCCTTCTATTTTAGCTTCTTTGTGTCTGTGGAGTGTAGTATGGGCATTCTGTATTTTATGACTAATATCGACTCAAGAATGAGTACATACCATGCATGTTCTTTTGGGACTGGGTTAAGCAAGTGACTTGTGGGATGTTGGAGCATCTTTTGGGTATATGCCCAGGAGTGGTATAGCTGAGTCTTGAGGTATAACTATTTCAAGTTCTCTGAGAAACTGCCAAACTGATTTCCAAAGTGGTTGTACAAGTCTGCAATCCCACCCACAGTGAAGGAGTGTTGCCTTGCTCCACATCCTCGCCAGCATCTGCTGTCTCTTGAGGTTTTGATCTTAGCCATTCTGATGGGTGTAAGATGGAACCTCAAGGTTGTTTGGAGCTACATTTCTCTGATGGCTAAGGACTTTGAGCTTTTCTTTAGGTGCTTCTCTGCCATTTGAGATTCCTCTGTGGAGAATTCTCTGTTTAGCTCTGTATCCCATTTTTAAATTGGATTATTTGGGTTGGTGATGTCTAACTTTCCGAGTTCTTTATAAAACTTGAATATTAGCCCTCTGTCAAATGTAGGATTGGTGAAGCTCCTTCCCCAGTCTGTAGGTTGCTTATTTGTCCTATTGACAGTGTCCTTTGCTTTACAGAAGCCTTTCAGTTTCACGAGGATCCCTTTATCAATTGCTGATGTTAGAACCTGAGCCATTGGTGTTTTGTTTGAGAAATTGTCTCCTGTACCAATGCCTTCAAGAGTATTTCCCACTTTATCTTCTTTTTTTTTAAAAATATTTTTTCTTGGATATTTTATTTATTTACATTTGAGATGTAAATTTACATTTCAGATGTATCCTCTTTCCCCATTTCCCCGGAAATCCCCATCCCACCCCCCTCCTACTGCTTCTATGAGCGTGTGCCCCACTCACCCACCCACCCACTCCCACCTCCCTGCCCTCAAATTCCCCCACACTGGGGCATCCAGCCTTTATGGGACCAAGGACCTCCTCTCCCACCTGTGCCCGACAAGGCCCTTCTCCCCTACATATATGGCTGGAGTCTTGAGTCTCTCCATGTGTGTTCCCAGGCTGGCTGTTTAGACTCTTGAAGTTCTGGTTGGTTGGTATTGTCACTCTCTCCATGGGGCTGCAAACCCCTCAGCTCCTTCAGTCCTCTCTCTAACTCCCGCATTAGGGACCCTGTGGTCAGTTCAAATGGTGGGCTGCGAGCATCTGCCTCTGTATATGTCAGGCTCTGGCAGAGCCTCTCAGGAGGCTCCTGTCAGTATGTACTTCCTGGCATCCACAACAGTATCTCTGTTTGTTGACTGTACATGGGATGGATCCCCAGGAAGGGAAGTCTCCAGATGGCCCCTCCTCTAGTCTCTGCTCCACACTGTGTCTCTGTATTTGCTCCCTTGAGTATTTTGTTACTTCTAAGAAGGACTGAAGTATCCATACTTTGCCTTCCTTCTTGAGCTTCATGTGGTCTGTGAGTTGTTTGGGTATTGTGAGCTTTTGGGCTAATATCCACTCTTCAGAGAGTGCATACCATATGTGTTCTTTTGTAATTGTGTTACCTCACTCAGGATGGTATTTTCTAGTTCCATCCATTTGCCTAAGAATTTCATAAAATCGTTGTTTTTAATAGCTGAGTAGTACTTCATTGTATAAATGTACCACATTTTCTGTATCCATTCCTCTGTTGAAGGACATCTGGGTTCTTTCCAGCTTCTGGCTATTATAAATAAGGCTGCTATGAACATAGTGGAGCATGTGTCCTTGTTATGTGTTGGAACATCTTTTAAATAGGGTTATTTGATTGTTTAGAGTCTAATTTCTTGAGTTCTTTGTATATATTGGATATGAGCCCTCTATCGGATGTAGAATTGGTAAAAATCTTTTCCCAATTGTTGTTTGCTGTTTTGTCTTATTGACAGTGTCTTTTGCCTTACAGAAGCTTTGCAATTTTATGAGGTTCCATTTGTCAATTCTTGATCTTAGAGCATAAGCCATTGGTGTTTTGTTCAGGAACTTTTCTCTGGTGCCTAGGTATTCGAGGGTCTTCCCCACCTTCTCTTCTATTTGTTTCAGTGTATCTGGTTTTATGTGAAAGTCCTTGATCCACTTGGACTTGAGCTTTGTACAAGGGGATAAGAATGGATCGATTTTCATTCTTTTACATGCTGACCTCCAGTTGAACCAGCAACATTTGTTGAAAATGCTGTCTTTTTTACACTGAATGGTTTTAGCTCCTTTGTCAAAGATCAAGTGACCATAGGTATGTGGGGTCATTTCTGGGTCTTCAATTCTATTCCATTGATCTTCCTGCCTGTCTCTGTACCGATACCATGCAGTTTTTATCACTACTGCTGTGTAGTACAGCTTGAGGTCAGGGGTGGTGATTCCCCCAGATCTTTTATTGTTGAGAATAGTTCTCACTATCCTGGGTTTTTTGTTATTCCACATGAATTTGAGAATTTCTCATTCTAACTCTGTGAAGAATTGAGTTGGAATTTTGATGGGGATTGCATTGAATTTGTGGATTGATTCTGGCAAGATGTCCATTTTTTTTTTTATAATAATCCTGCCAATCCGTGAGCATGGGAGATCTTTCCATCTTCTGAGATATTCAATTTATTTCTTCAGAGACTTGAAGTTCTTGTCATACAGATCTTTCACTTGCTTGGTTAGATTCACACCAATGTATTTTATATTATTTGTGGCTATTGTGAAGGGTGTCATTTCCCTAATTTCTTTCTCAGCCTGTTTATCCTTTGTGTAGAGGAAGGCTACTGACTCTTTTGAGTTGATTTTTTTTTTTTTATCCAGCCACTTTGCTGAAGGTTTTTTTTTTTTTTTTTCTTTTATCAGGTTTAGGAGTTCTCTGGTGGAAGTTTTAGGGTCACTTAAATATACTATCATATCGTCTGCAAATAGAGAAATTTTGACTTCTTCTTTTCCTATTTGTATCCCTTTGACTTCCTATTTTTTTTTGTCTAATCACTCTAGCTAGGACTTGCCATACTATATTGAATAGGTAGGGTGAGAGTGGGTAGCCTTGTCTAGTCCTTGATTTTAGTGGGATTGCTTCAAGTTTCTTTCCATTTAGTTTGATGTTGGCTACTGGTTTGCTGTATATTGCTTTTACTATGTTTATGTATGGATCTTGAATTCCTGATCTTTCCAAGACATTTACCATGAAAAGGTGTTGAATTTTGCCAAATGCTTTCTCAGCATTTAGTGATATGATTATGTGTTTTTTCTGTTTGAGTTTGTTTATATAGTGGATTACATTGATGGATTTCCATATATTGAGCCATACCTGCATTCCTGGGATAAAGCCTACTTGATCATGATGCATAATTGTTTTGATGTGTTCTTGGATTAGGTTTGCGAGAATTTTATTGAGAATTTTTGCATTGCTATTCGTAAGAGAGATTGGTCTGAAATTCTCTTTTTTTTGTTGGGTCTTTGTGTGGTTTAGGTATGAGTGTAATTGTGGCTTCATAGAATGAATTGGGTAGTGTTTCTTCTGTTTCTATTTTGTTGAATAGTTTGAAGAGTGTTGGTATTAGGTCTTCTTGGAAGGTCTGATAGAATTCTGCACTAAAACCATCTGGTCCTGGGCTTTTTTAGGTTGGGAGACTTTTAATGAGTGCTGCCATTTCTTTAGTGGACATGGTACTGTTTAGACGGTTTATCTGATTCTGATATAACTTTGGTATCTGGTATCTGTTTAGAAAAATTGTTCATTTCATCCAGATTTTCCAGTTTTGTTGAGTATAGGCTTTTGTAGTTGGATCTGATGATTCTTTTGAGTTTCCTCAGTTTCTGTTGTTATGTCTTGCTTTTCAGTTCTGATTTTATTAATTTGGATACTGTCTTTGTGCCCTCTGGTTAGTCTGGCTATGGGTTTATCTATCTTGTTGATTTTCTCAAAGAACCAGCTCCTGGTTTTGTTTATTCTTTATATAATTCTTTTTGTTTCTACTTGGTTGTTGTCACCCCTGAGTTTGATTATTTCCTGCTGTCTACTCCTCTTGGCTGTATTTGCTTCTTTTTGTTTTAGATCTTCCAGGTGTGCTGTCTCGTTGCTAGTGTATGCGTTCTCCAGTTTCCTTTTTTAGGTACTTAGGGCTATGAGTTTTCCACTTAGTACTGCTTTCATTGGGTCCCATAAGTTGTGGTATGATGCGTCTTCATTTTCATTAAATTCCAAAAAAGTCTTTAGTTTCTTTCGTTTTTGATCAAGTTATCATTGATTAGAGCGTTGTTCAGTTTCCGTGTGTATGTGGGCTTTCTGTTGTTTTTGTTGTTATTGAAGACCACCAGCATTAGTCCGTGGTGATCTGATAGGATGCATGGGATTATTTCAGTCTTCTTTTGTCTGTGGAGTCCTGTTTTGTGACCAATTAAATGTTCTATTTTGCAGAAGGTACCATGAGGTGCTGAGAAGAAGGTATATTATTTTGTTTTAGGATGAAATGTTCCATAGATATCTGTTAAATCCATTTGGTTCATAACTTCTCTTAGTTTTACTGTGTCTCTGTTTAGTTTCTGTTTCCATGATCTGTCTATTGATAAGAGTGGGGTATTGAAGTCTCACACTATTATTGTATGAGGTGCAATGTGTGGTCTGAGCTTTTGTAAAGTTTCTTTTGTGAATGTGGGTGCCCTTGCATTTGGAGCATATATATTTAAATTGAGAGTTCATCTTGTTAGATTTTTCCTTGGAGGAGAATGAAGCGTCTTTCCTTATCTTTTTTGATTACTTTTGGTTGAAAGTTGATTTTATTTGATATTAGAATGGCTATTTCAGCTTGTTTCTTGGGACCATTTGCTTGGAAAATTGTTTTCCAGCTTTTTACTTTGAGTTCTTGTCTGTCTTTGTTACTGTATGCAGGAAAATGCTGGTTCTTTTTTAAGTATCCAGTTTGTTAGTCTATGTCTCTTTATTGGGGAATTGAGTCCATTGATGTTAAGAGATATTAAGGAAAAGTGATTTTTGCTTCCTGTTATTTTTGTTATTAGAGATGGAATTATTGGAATTATGGAATTATTGGGTTTGTTGGAAGATTACTTTCTTGCCTTTTCTAGGGTGTTGTTTCCCTCCTTGTGTTGGAGTTTTCCTCCAATTATCCTTTGGAGTGCTGGATTTGTGGAAAGATATTGTGTAAATTTGGTTTTGTCATGGAATATTTTGGTCTCTCCATCTATGGTAATTGAGAGTTTTGCTGGGTATAGTAGCCTGGGCTGGCATTTGTGTTCTCTTAGGGTCTATTTGACATCTCTTCAGGATCTTCAGGCTTTTATAGCATCTGGTGAGAAGTCTGGTGTAATTCTGATAGGTCTGCCTTTATATGTTACTTGGCCTTTTTCCCTTACTGCATTTAATATTCTTTCTTGGTTTTGTGCACTTGGTGTTTTGATTATTATGTGACGGGAGGTATTTCTTTTCTGGTCTAGTCTATTTGGAGTTCTGTAGGCTTCTTGTATGTTATGGGCATCTCTTTCTTTAGATTAGGGAAGTTTTTGTCTATAATTTGGTTGATGATATTTACTGGCCCTTCAAGTTGGGAATCTTCACTCTCTTCTATACCTATTATCCTTAAGTTTGGTGTTCTCATTGTGTCATGGATTTTCTGTATGTTTTGGGTTAGGAGCTTTCTGCATTTTGCGTTTTCTTTGACCATTGTGTCAATGTTTTCTATGGTATCTTCTACACTTGAGATTCTTCTATCTCTTGTATTCTGTTGGTGATACTTGGGTCTATGACTCCTGATCTCCTTCCTAGGTTTTCTTTCTCCAGGGTAGTCTCCCTGTGTGATTTCTTTATTATTTGTATTTTATTTTTAGATTCTGGGTGGTTTTGTTCAATTCCTTCACCAGTGTGGTTGTGTTTTCCTGTAATTCTTAAAGGGATTTTTGTGTTTCCTCTTTAAGGGCTTCTACCTGTTTATGTGTGTTCTCCTGTATTTCTTTAAAGGAGTTACTTATATCCTTCTTAAAGTCCTGTATAATCACCGTGAGATGTAATTTTAAATCAAAGTCTTGCTTTTTCAGTTTCTTCTGGTATCCAGAGCTTGCTGTGTGGTGGGAGAACTTGGCTCTGATGATGCCAAATAGCCTTGGTTTCTGTTGCTTATGTTCTTGCCCTGTCTCTCTCTATCTGGTTGCCTCTGGTGTTAACTGGTTGTGCTGTCTCTGACTGTAGCTTGTCCCTCTTGCAAGCCTGTGTGTCACCACTCCTGGGAGACCAGTTCTCTCTGTGAGGAATTTGGGTATGGAGAGCTGTGGCACAGGGTCAGCTCCATGGTGCAGACAGAAATTTGAAGGAGACTGTGCCTGCTTATTCCTTGGTTCCTGTGTCCTGATGGCTTTCGGTGGGTCCCTCTTGGGCCAGAAATTTGAGCAGAAGTGGTGGTCTCACCTGTATTTGTGTAGTAAGAACTGTGGCACATGGTCATCTTTGTTTACCAATGGAAGGATCCTGTCCCAGGCTGTCCCAGGGAACCCCAAAAAAGGAAATGTCTTCATCGGATGTGCCTGTCAGGAATGTCTGTAGGGCATTTTCTTGATTGTTACTTGCTATGGCAGGGCCCAGCATAACACCAGCAATGACTTTTCTATATGGTTAAGCCTGGACTGTGTAAGAAAGATAGCTGATTCTATGCCTGGAAGCCAATGAGTAAGCAGGGTTCTGCTTTTATCTGCTGTAGTTATCTGCAAGGTTCCTACCTTGGTTTCTTGTCTTGTCTTCTCTTGATGATAGATTATAAACTGTAAGTAAAATAAACTCCTTTCTTTCTAAGAACATTTTAGCCAGTGTTTTATCACAGCAGCGCAGAGGAAGCTAGGATGGTCAAGATGGATGCAGCAGAGATGTGGGTATCCCCATTTTCGCCAGACTCTTTTCCTGTGTCTTTGCCTGCTAGGGTGCAGATGCTCCCCACACCGATCTGAGTTCGTCGGGGTGCTCATGCACGTTTATCACAATCTTGATTAACTGTTACACTGTTTCCCCTTCTGTCACATCTGTGGGTTCCCATGCTTCCCATTTACCGTGTTGCTATGATGGGTGTCCTGAGTTAGGATAGTTTAGGATGCGGTGGTCTTTGCATTTGGTCTCTTGACTATGGAAACCGAAGGTCTGGAGGCTAGAAACTGACTACAAAGTTTGCAGGGATGGGCCCTCCTCTCGCCTCATGTCTGTCCTGGTGCCGTAGCTGCTCTTCCTGCTTAGTTTCTATGGTTGATGAAACTTATGGCCCAGCATGCGTTCACCATTATGAATCTGGGGATATGCAAAGGCAGGATTAGAAATCAAGGCTGGCTCTGGGTCTCATTACTGCCTCCTGTTTAGGAGGTCTCTGAGAGCCAACACCATAGGAACCCTCAGTGTTGGGAGAGGCTTCGTGGTTTCTGTGGTAGGATGAACCCTGCCAACAACGCTTTCCATAACAGCTCACAAGCTGATTGTGTTTGTGTGTACATGGATGTCTTGTCATGAAAAATAATTGTTTCTTTCTGTATGAACTGGTCTGAGGAGACATTGGGAGGCTATAGTGAAAGAAAATTCTCTGCCAAAATAATGATGTGTCCTTTGACACTGTGAAGAAATTTGGACCTTGACTGTCATAGCTCCTGATGATTTATTAAAAAAAAAAATGCCTGCAAGTCTTTTATTTATTTATTTATTTATTTATTTATTTATTTTTTGAGATAGGATTTCTCTGTATAGTTCTGGCTGTTCTGGAACTCACTCTGTAGACCAGGCTAGCCTGGAACTTGGAAGTCTATTTTAAAAGAGGTGATTCTTCACATTTTTCAAAAAAGATTTATTATTTTTGTATGTATTTGTCCACATGTTCATATGTATGCATGCATGTGCATGTATGTGCGTGCGTGCGTGTGTGTGTGTGTGTGTGTGTGTGTGTGTGTGTGTGTGAGCAGAGACCAGAACAGATCTCTTGGAGCTAAGGTTATAGACAGTTGTGAGCTGTGTGACATGGGTGCTGGGAACTCAGCTTGAGTCTCTGGTGGATCAGCATGCAGGTCCTCTTCACTGCCAACCATCTTGCCAAAAGTAGCCTGCTGTGATCTCTTTTATAAACACAACTTGTACTAAAATGTCCTTCTTTGGCCTCTGGGTTGAAGCGTCCAAGTTCACCATGCTTTTCTCTTCTTTACCTGTGGTAAGCATTAGTCAGCCTCTCTAGGAAGCACGGCTCCTTTTCTCAGTAGAACTGGAGTCTTTCCAGCAACCAGATGCAGAAGAGACTCCAGAAGAATTTCGGGAAGAAGTCACTCTTTCTATGTAGCTGTATTGAATCTTGTAGGAGAAACACAAGTTTTATGTCACTGGCTCTGATTAGAACTGTGTTGAAGGACCTTATTTCCAGGAAAAAAAAAAGCTAAAATCAAATATATATGTGAAATGATAGGATTACTGCCCATGAAGAATTGTAGGTGAAAAACTTTAGATTCTTAAGGCCAGAAATTGCTTGTTTTGGAAGATGGAATGGTGCCATCTAATGGTGGCTGATGAAATCTTAAGCACTTGGTCCTTATTTTTCAAAAGAGTAAAGTATCCGCAGCTTTTCTTCCACCCTGGTGGAGAAGTTGTTGACAGCTGTTGGCTGCTGCAGGAGGGCAGTTTTCCTTGTGGTGTGCTCCCTGATAGACCAGCTGTACTCAAGTGGACTGCCTCACACCCACGAGTACATGAACAGCATGAACTGGACATGATGTTGTGGGTGTGTGGTGGGCAGGAATAGATCTGGCAGAAGTTAGGGGAGGAATGAGGGGTGGATAGGATCAGATTTATAGTATGCCTGTGTCAAATTGTCAAGGAGTTAATAAAAATATTCAAAAGTCACATATAACTTACCTGTGCCTTGACAGTTCCCATCTCACAGTCAGATTTGTCACTGTGTGGACAAAGCTGCATTTACCTTATTGCTTCTGATCTTGCCTCAAATACGTTGAGAACTGAGGCTTTTATCTGTCCTTTGCAGAAGTGGAATAGCATAATGGAAGCCCACGAGCCCTGTAGCTCCATGTAGGTCTAGAGTCAATGCTCTGGCAGAAGGTTCTTCCACAGTGGGCAGATGTGGCCCAGTTAGGAGCAGGGTAAATGGCCTTTTCTTTTGCATCTTTTTTTTTTGTTGTTGTTTTCGAGACAGGGTTTCTTTGTGTAGCCCTGGCTGTCCTGGAACTCACTTGGTAGACCAGGCTGGCCTCGAACTCAGAAATCCACCTGCCTCTGCCTCCCAAGTGCTGGGATTAAAGGCGTGCACCACCACCGCCCGGCCTCTTTTGCATCTTTTGAGGATTCTGCCAATGGGCACATGTGGGGCGGTGGGCTGTGAGAAGCAGCTGGGTGATTGGTTGAGCACGAGCTTGGAAGCCCGGAACCTTATTGGGAATTCAGTTCTGCTCCCAGGCCCTGGTTCTTTTCATTTAGCTTCAGTCCTCCAACAACCACTTCCACAGAGAGGTCTATGGCCAACAGTCAGGAGGAACTGGCCTCAGGCCCTAGAGAGATTTACATACTAATGAGGTACCTGAAGGTCAGAGGGTGAAGCCAATTAAGCATTCTTCCCCAGCCCCTCCCCAACCCTCCCTCCCTATTTAACTCAGGTCTGCTCTGGGTTTGGGGGGGGGTGCATCCAGATCCATCCACCATCCACCATGACATTAAAGCCTGTAAAAACCCATGGACTTTCTTGTGTCATTGGGGCTGTGCCATGAGGAACCATGGAGCCACAGCAGCCATGCCTAACTTCTAGCCTGGAGGGACTCTCAGAGTTCCCAGCCACCCAACCCACAGCTAGAGGAACCCCCAGTGTTTCCAGCCGCACTACCTACAGGCACATAGGTTATTACTGCCGAATGTTAATCTCAAATACTGTGGAATGAAGTTAGAAAGTAGAAGCACAGACCCAGGATTTAAAAGAAATGTATTTGAACCACAGATTCACTTATTTTATGTAAAAAGTATTATTATTTCAGTCTAGACCAAACCATTCATTCAGGTAGTGGTTGGAAGATCAAAGAGTTATCTGTGTCCCAAGGTAATTTCATGGTCATGGCTGCTTTTGGAAAAAAGAATCTCCAAGTCCAATGAGCAGAAGTTTACAAACCCAACTCATGCGAAATGCAGTCATTCTGAGGGCTTTACTACCCAGTGAAGTAGCTCTCTGTTAATATTATTTCAAGAGTACTGGGAGACAGACATGAACTCAATGTGAAGCCTTCTTGGGTTAAACTGGTTAATGTGATATCATCTCCCTAATATCTGTGACCTACTGAACATCTCCACTCCAGGCAAAACTTATTTGTGCTTTTACATTAGAAAAAAATTGCAAGTTTCCACGAAGCGTGAAGTCTGAGATCTTTTTTATCAGTAGTGAGCAAGGCTTAATTAAACATAGTGCGTTTCTTTAATCTTTGGTTGTACCTGTGCCTCTCATGATGTTGGAAGTATTTGCCACATGATGGTTTTTGGAAACTGCAAGGTTAAGTTCAATAGCAGTATTACAAAAAGAGAAAAAAAAAACTAGTTTTTTTTTTAAATACTTGCCAAATACAAACAACTGATATCAAGAATTCTTAAATGCTAAATAATTGATGACACGGATGATGGAACTTCTCTTGTTCCACGGAAGTAATTCTATAGTTTTAGAGCTCCCCTTAGTAAAGGCAATAGATTGAAGTAATTCTAAACTTGAAAACCTTGCTCCATTGGGATCGTATTTTCACTACTAATTACCTGGTGATCACCCTGTGGGAAGATGCTCGATAAGTCACTGATGACAGAGAAAAATACCACACACCCCTCTGAATACACTGCTACTGTTTAGATTTTTTCAGGACATATCTATCACTTCCAGATTTTGCACAGTTGCTTTATTCAGAAACTGGAAAAGACAAGAGTTGGCTTTAAACGTGAAAGACAATTTTCTTTCATTTTCTGGTGCTCAAAATCAGACCTAGGATTTTGGGCATGCAATGCAAGCATCTAACACTGCTCCACATCCTCAGCACAGTTTTTAAAATAGAAGTTGATTATTATAAAATTAATTGAATTCTTATTGTAGGCTTATAGTTTTCAAAACCTACTTTAATAAGGGTTCGTAGACACTTTAACCTCCCTTATAGCCCACTGATCAAAGGTAGGGAAGAAAAATGGCTAATAGGACAAGGGGTACGTGGACCTGTTTAGAAGCAGTTCTTTGGAACAATTCCAGTCATCATTGTCAGCAGTTCAGTCCACTGCCAAAACACCAAACGCTAATCAGCAGCTGCAGCTAGATCTGGGAAAAAACGTGAGACTCCACAGATCTGAATCCGAGGAAGCCGCAAAAAAAGCCAGAACACCACTAGAAGTTCTTTGGTGCGTTTCTTTCTATGAAGTCATGACAAACAAAGATTAGAGAAGAAAGCAAGGCGAACCAATGCCAGAGCATCATCAGCGAATACCAGTGTTGGTGAGGCCCAATGAAGACCAGCAAGGCGAACCAATGCCAGAACATCATCAGCGAATACCAGTGTTGGTGAGGCCCAATGAAGACCAGCAAGGTGAACCAATGCCAGAGCATTGCCCATTGTCTGTTGGGTTATACTTACACTCTTTCCAAATGTCATCTGTCCTCTCAAGCATCCTCTCCAGAAAAACATTCTATGCCCTTTCACCAGCACCTTCCAGAAACACACCACGTGTCTGTTCTCAGCAGAGCATCCTCTCATAACACAGCTTCCAGAAAAACATCACACGACACAACTGAGTCGCCAAGAAACCAGAAACTCCCACTTCATCTTATGTTTAATTATACACTGTTAATGAGGCTAAAATTAGCCTTTTATAATTGTGACAGTAGAATTACATACTTTGTAGTCTTTACACATCACATACACATAAGTTTCTGAAAATTCATTTTACTTTTTGTCTCAGAAATTGTTTTATATTTTTAACTACATAAAACTGCTTGTGTCATGTATTTGTTAGCCATTTCTTTATAACAAATCTCCAGCATTATATTTTTTTCACTCCCCTCAGCATTATATTTTTAATTTACTTTATTTTCTCCCAACATAATAGCCCTATTAATTATTTGGGAATTTCATACCATGCACTAAAAGGCATGTAAAAATTTGATCATATCTAAGGAAAAAGGAACCTGAAGTATTAGTAATATTTAGAATGATGTTATTAAGTAATGTTTGGTCTGAGTTTAATCAAAAGGGAATTTTTATACATTGGATTTTTAGTATGATAGCAGGGAATGTTCTTAGTCACTCTGAAACACAGCATCGTGCTTTTGGGTGCTTATGCCTGACTGCAAAGGAAGCTTCATTTTTGTGGCTTTGTTTCATGTCTTATCTATTCAAGGTTATTATCTATGAATATATTCATTCATCTTTGCCCCAGCAACCTTTCTTACAGTGTGAAAGATAGAAGCACCCAGAATGCAGTTACCAATGATGCACACAGTTTGTGGCATCTCCAGTCATGCCTGTGTTTTCTTTTGTATAATCTCAAAACTCATTGATGTGGGACAATTTAAAATAAATTTCCTGAGGTAAACATAAGATCCGGGCATTCTACTTGCCTGGGAGGTTGTGAGAACCCAGCATTTGAGTTCTCTGGTCTCTATATGAAAGGATGCTGTTAAATATTCAATATATAGGGGGGACTGCAGTATCATAAATGCCCTGAATGATTATTGGAATAATAGGGAGAAAACCTTCAGAAGGTCTTGGCAGTTTTGGTTATTTTACATGACTTTCAAGTATTTGAGTGGTTGGAAACATGTAGCATGGTCAGTCTCTCACTGCAAAGGAAACATGTGACTTTTAGAGATGAATCTAAGAGGCAGTATAGAGGGTTTCTGAGTAGAGACTCCAGGAGTTCAATCCTGCCTGTCCGGCGACAAAGCGGAGTGATAGTGTGTCTTTCCTGTGCTAATCTGTCTGTGCCTTACTTAGCATGAGATCGGTGGTTCTTGACCCTCCGTAGAGGTCTTCTGGGAACTGTGTGCATTCATGTGTATAAAGTACTCAGATCACACTGTATAAACAAATATTTGCTCTTGCAATACTATTAGGTCATTACATTTTTTTTCCATTTAAGATGCATGGAATCTTAAATCTTAAATCTTAAATCTACATCACCAGAACAGGTAAAACAAAAAACAAAAAACAAAACAAAACAAAACAAAAAAAAAAAAAAAAAAGAGGAAGGCTGTAGTAAGTTTCCATCTGTGTTCAGGAGTTAACTTATGGCTACAGATGTGGGCTTTCACATGGCTCCACCGAGACCTGTTCCTCACAGTTCTGAGCAGTGTGTTTACAAGTGTACCCAGTGAACTTTGCAGTCGAGTTAAAGGAAATGAGTAGTTTTATAAATTTCGATCCCTGGGACTCAGCCTTCCTCTCCCGGGTCAGAATTTCTGAGTGACAGTTGGCTTTGTATGGATTGCAGGGTTAATGCAGGGCAGGTTTGAGAACTGTGGTGTGTGATGCCATCACCTTATGCTGTCTTCTTGTTCACCCTTCCCCACCTCGGCATTCAGACGACCATTTGATTTCTGCAGCTCAGGTTCTATGCTAGTTCATATTCAAGGACTGAGGTTTGTTTTCTCTTAACATAGCAGACCCAAGTCGCTCTCTCTTTTCACCTGGGTGGCCCCTGTTTACCCTTCCATCCCTCGGTGTTTTTATTATCCCTCGGTCACTCCTTTCCCTTAGTTTGTCAGTATTGGTGTGTGAAATCTCACTGGCTTTTGAATCCACAAAAGATTGTCTCTACTTCATGGTAGTTTAGAAACAGATGGGGGAAAAAGCCAGGACCTTGGCATTTCTGACCCCTGGTCTGTGTTTGTTCCCTGGACTCCATTTGAACTGTGTCTCCATTTGTGTGATTTTACAATTAAGAGGCATGTGAGACATCACCCAACCGTGTGAAACTGTTTGTCAGAATACACTGCATGGAGTGTACTCCAACTAAACTTTAAAATATGTCAAGGAGTTATACATTTGGTACCCCTTAAACGTAAAGTCAAGTGTAGCCATGTAGAATACCATGTGTGTGACATGCTTTTTGACTCATGGAGTCGGTGACGTGCCTGTGCTTTGGGCAAGTCCTATAGAATGCATGGATGTGTTACTTCTGTGTGGGTGGCCACATAGATCCATTGGAATTTTAATGATCTGTGAGATAAATTGCTCTCATTTTTAGAGGTACATCTACATCACAAAACAACAGTCCTCCCGAGGGGCCTCGGCAGGGTTGTGCTTTTCAAAGCTCTTGAATCTCATGTAGCTAAAGGCGGGAACAGCATTTCTGTTCCGTAAACACATGGACGGTAGTACAAAGAAAGAAATAGGAATTATCAAAAGCCAACAGGTTTGGCTGAATTTGCTTATTCTAAAGCAGTGTTGACATTGTTCTAAGAAGTGTTAGTACTTTAGCCATTAAAAAAAATAGGAAAGAAATGTAAGCCTTGGAAATTTACCACTTTGGAGGGATTAGCAGTTTCAAATAATTGTTTTTAAAACTTAGGAAAAAGTCAAGGAAAATGCAGACATCAAACAAGGCATCAATTACTTTTGAAGTTTAATTTCAGCTATTCAGTTTCAGCTGTCACTTAGCAATTTTATTTGGAAAAGATGGACTTAGTTGTTTTTCCGTGGTGCTGCTTAGGTTCTTCTTGGATGAAAGACTAAGATTCAGTAAGTTAAAAAACAACTATTTTTCCATATTTTAATAAAAGAATTTGCATTAATGTTCTAGTATGTAAAGTTTTGATACATGTATACATTATGTTTAAATCAGATCACAGGTTTATCTTCCTTTATGCTTAAAGCACTCAAAATTCTAGCTTCGTAAAGTAATATTTTTATTATCTGGGAATTTTATAGCCGTGTTTGAACCCCTCAACTCCTCCCACCTCTCTCCTCCCCTCCCTGTCCACCAAATTCATGGTTAGTTTCTGCCTTACGTTTCCTCACTGTGTGTTATTCTTACTGCTCCTGGATTGGAGCTTGCCCTTGAGTGTGGTTGACCTACCATCATTAATAATGGTCACATCATTAAAGAAAACAGACTGTCCCCCTCTTAGCAGCTATCAAATGTCATTAGCTCCTCAGCCAACTGTGGGATTTCATGCTCGCCTCCGTGCCTCCCCGCTGGGATTTTGTCTGGCTGAAGCTGGAGCAGGTCTCCTGAATGTTGTTATATTCATGGAGAGCTCAGCTGTCCAGCTGGCCTGTTGGGTCTGCACAAACATCGTACACTCGAACCTATGGACAAATGCTGTATACTTGAAGTTACCCACCACTTGTGACTGCTGCCTCCTAAACAATCTCTCCTTCCCCCTTCCCAGGGATCTGTGAGCTTCATGGGGCGTGGGGTTGTGATATGAAGGTGCCATGTGGGGCTGAGGACTCCAGTCTCTAAATGTCGACCAGTTGTCATCTGTTGCATGAGGAAGCTTTCTCTGACAAGGTTGAGGTCTGAGAGAATAGTAATAAATCATTTGAATCATAAAATTGTTTTTTCCCTACCCTGGCACATTGATTTTCTGCAGGACTAGGTGTATCCTCTCCCACTGAGGCCAGACAAGGTGGCCTAGTTAGGGGAACAGAATCCATAGGCATGCGACAGATTCAGGGACAGTCTTTGCTTCAGTTACTGGAGGACCTGCATGAAGACCAATGTGCAGGGGCAACCTACGTCCAGAGGAGGAGAGAGGGGTGGAGGGAGGAGCTGTGTGAGGAGAGGACTGTGGGGAGGGGAGTTGTTATTGGAATATAAAATGAATAAATTAATGAAAAAATTTCATAAAGTTTACAATTATCTTGATGAAGAGGATAAATGCCAAAAGGTAATTTCAAATAGTAAAAGAAAAAACATGTTATGATTTTGTAACTATCGTTACACATTCAAGTTGGATGTCTTAATATCTGATGTCTTTATATCTGCCTTGATTGCTTATTTTCTTGTTCTTTGTAACACTGAGAACAAATGAGAATAATCAACTAGCTTTATGACTTTTCATTTTTTTTCTCTAGGGATGATCTCTTCACTTTTATTAGTGTATCTGTCAGCCTTGTTCATCTCTTTTGTATTTGGAGAAGCAGAAATAAGATTCACTGGACAAACAGAGTTTTTCGTTAATGAGACAAGTACCACAGTTATTCGTCTTGTCATTGAGAGGATAGGAGAACCAGCAAACGTTACTGCCATTGTGTCGGTAAGAAATGACTGCAGCCATGTTTTTAATCAGATGCATGTGACACTTCTTAGTCTCAACAGAAACATTTTTAGCTGTTTGGGGTTCTGAGCCTGAGTTTCATTATGAAAAATGATCTGGAGAACACGCTGTTGTATCTTAATCTGATTCAGAGAATGTTCCAGTGTCACCTTGGATATCTGACAGGGGTATTTTCAAGAAAAAGGCTAATTATCTTAAATTATTTATATGTTTGTTTTCAAACAAAACTATTTTATTTTGTGTACTTCGAATCATAGGATCTTTTTAAGACATTCATTGTAAGGTATTTTTAGGTAAAAATACATGTGATATTTAAAAGGCATAAATCATAGAAAAAACCCCACTCAGGGAGTCACTGTTGGAGAAATGAAGTATACTAACATAACTAAGATTTATGTAGATTATATAAATTCTGTACTACATAAAGTTTAACGTTCGAATGGGATGCTTTATCTTATGTGTTTATGCCTATTTTTACCCAGAAAGCAATGTCATATGGCCAATAAATATATTTCTATGTCTTAAAACTTTGGGATAAAAATACTGTGTGTGTCTGTTGCTTGTTTGTCTATGCACACATGTGCATACATGCACACAGATGCACACATACACTTCTGTGTGCATAGGCCAGGTCAGTGTCAAGTAACTTCCTCTCTGTCGCTGTCCTTGCTGAACCTGCCACTCACTGATGGTGCCTCATTAGTTCTCACCAGGGACCCTTGTACCACCACGCCTACAGCACTGAGTTACAGATGAGTGGTCTGCTACCCATGGGGAAGGCAGTTTATCAAACAACCCAGCTTTTAGCTCTTCCAAAGTGATATTTTAAAACAATAGGTTATTTACAAAAATATTGAAAAAAAAAAAAACCAAAAGAGAAAGCCTACCTATGAAATGAACCCAATGTTATAATTTTGTACAACTTAGTTTTTGCTCAGTTTGAGACATAAGCACACATTCTGTGAGCTCGTTTCTAATTCTAGTACACACCGTATTTGATGGCATTCACTGGTCTTTCCTGTGAATGTATTTTGCTTTCTTTGGCAGGTCGCTGTATTCCAAACATTCCGTCGCTTTTTGTTGATGTTGATTCCAGGTTTTGCTCTCTATAGTGAATGTCATTCTGAATTGTTTATAGATATGACTATTTCCCTGTATTTTGGGTTTTTAGAATGGATTAATGTATTTTTATGTCTGTTTAGTGGGTCTTTTCGGAACGGTTGCCGTTTTCTATAGCAAGTTATCCGAACAGGTTTCCCATGCTCCTCTTGACACTTTCCCACTCATTTTGATTTCTCAACTGTCTAATGTGGGTCCCTGTTCTGGAGGGAGGGCTCCCTATGAAGATTTCACGCCTGGATGGGTGCAGGGCTCCAGGCCAAGGGAATAGAGTGCGAGCAGAGATGGAGAATCGCCTCCGTTGCCTCCACTGCTGCCTCCACCCATTTTTCCTGTCACCACCCAGTTGCTCCCAGGTGCTGCACCTGTCTCTCTGCACTGAACCGGTCTGGACTGGGCCGGTGAGAAGCTAGCTAGCTAGCAAGGAGGGGAGGGTCCTGAAGGCTCTTTGGAGAGCAGATCTCTTACCAAGTGTTACAGCTCTTGGGACAGAAACTCTCACACAAAGGTATAATTCTCGCACACCTTTACTTCACCCAAACAGGGCTCTTATATTCAGTTTTGAGGTGGGTTAGGGTCTAACAGCAGATAACCCCTATTGGTTTGGTCTGAGAGTTTGGAAATACCTCATCCACATGTGGGAGAGCCTGAGACACTCTTCCTACATGACTAATGGCCATAGACCTCTCTGTGGGAGGGTCTGTGGAGGGCTGAAGCTAAATGAAAGGAACCAGGGGCCCAGGAGAAAGGCCAAATACCTACCATTCCATTAGGTCCGAGGTTCAAGGTCTGTGCTTGACCAGGTATCCAGCTGCCTCTCACAGCCCACCTCCCCACAGTTTAATACTTATTTTTATATAAACTAGATAATGACTAAACTTTCCGAGAATATGTTCTTATTTCTCATTTGTGCTAAGTAAATTTTCCTAGTGGCCAAATTATGAATTTTGAACTTCAGTGAAGGAAATGTCAGTTGTCCAATGAACTTATTATTATTATTATTATTATTATTATTATTATTATTATTATGAAACTGTCTGCTATAAGATTATCAGTTTGCTTTGGGTCTTACTAGTAACATTGCATCCAAAGATTAGGATCTTAAGAAAGGCATTAATCATTAATCCTTTGAGATGTTGAGATATTGGGTCTATTTCAGTTGCTGCGGATAGTATAAGAACAATTGTAGGCTGAAGGTTTGGGGAAATTATAGCATCTCCTCAATTTTACAGGCCGCTTCCCACCTCTCTTTGTTAGAGTTTTAGCTATAGTTTGTGTAGTCTATAGGCTGTAGTCTATACCAAATTATTAAGAGACAGAGGAAAAAAAAATTAGAATTACTTTTCAATGAAATTCTTAGTTTTTGTGTGTGTGTGTGCAATTAACCTTAATTCCACAATATAGTGGAAATATTTTGTATGTAGTGATTTACTCTTGTGACATTCTTTATTGTATGTATGTATGTATGTATGTATGTATGTATGTATGTATGTATGTGTGTCTATGGACACACAGGTAGAGGTCTGAGGACAAGTTACAGAAGTTGGTCCTTCTTTCCTCCGTGTGAATCTGAAATGGACCTCAGGTCATCAGTCTTAGCTCCAAGTACATTTACTCCATCTTGCTGGTTCTGTGGTAGTTCCTCAAATGACGAGTCTTACTTGTTAAACACTGGTCTTTGGGAATCCTGTTGTAAATGTTTCTCCTGATTGCTTCAGTGAGGATTGGCTTTGCTTGCTTAGCTCTTGGTTAAATGAGGATGTTGTTTCGCACTTGGTAGCTGAACGGAGAAGACACTGGTGACTTCTTTGACACATATGCCGCAGCGTTTATCCCTGCTGGAGGAACGAACAGGACAGTGTACATAGCAGTGTGTGATGACGATCTCCCAGAGCCCGACGAAACCTTCACTTTTCAGTTGACGTTACAGGTAAGGTCTTCATTGTCCTCACCACTGAGTTCATAAAACACCTTCTAACACTTGGAAATCTACTTAGTTAGTGATAAGGCAAGGCATGTCTCTCGTGTTGGTTTCCGTAGATCTCTTTGACAGATGTACCGTAGTGTGGTTGAGAGTCTGTTTATAGACCCGGGCTCCTGGCTAGTAGAAGCACCACTGAAGAAAATGTCTCCATCCCCCAGAACTTGTCAACTGCATGTAGATTCTTAGACAAGGTTTATTTCTACTTTTAATAATTAAAGACAGAAATTCTGCTGAAAGATTATTTTTCTTCTAATATTTAATGTATTAATTTGTTTGTTTTCTCTTTAGAAACCCTCAGCAAATGTGAAACTTGGATGGCCAAGGACTGCTTCTGTGACAATCCTATCAAATGACAATGCATTTGGAATTATTTCCTTTAGTATGGTATGGTTACAGTGGAGACTGTGGGAGTTGCAAGATACTGCTACACTCAGTTTTCTCTTGCCTGTTTTTCCTGGTGTTGGCTACTGCTAGTCTGTGGTGACGTTAAATAAGGATAGACACAGGAAAAAAAACCTGCAGTAAATGTAAGATTAATCTGCAGGTGTGATAGCTCTTCCAATTAAATTCTGAGATATTCTTAGTAATTCATATTTCATGGAGGTGAAAACTCGGACTCATCTTCTGAATTTTTTTTTTCTGATGATTTCCTCTCTTTCATCAGGTTCTTGTTATTCTAGCCCATCCAATTTTCATAGGGTTTCATTCTTAAAAACAAACACACAAGACAAGTCTTTCCTGGAGGGAAAATGTTTCCAGCTCCTTATGCTAAAATTAAAGGTTGTGTTCAACACAACTGGATTTGGATACCGAGTAGGAGGCTATAATCATCTTTCTGATAGTCTTTTTGAAGTCTGTTGCTAAGCGACAATTAAAAACTGATACCACATTCTCTAGCTTTTTATTCATTTTCCATTTTCGAGCACTCCGCCACTTGTGTGCATTTTCTGTCACAGCTCTGGAAAGTCATCTTTGCTGAAGATACGTGGTGCTCTTTATGCTTGAGTTACCTTTATTAAAAGGGATGTTTTCCTAACTTAAATTTAGTAGATATTTGGTAACCTGACGCTACTGTCATTCACAGACATTAATTTCATAAATTAGGGATTCTTGAAGTGATTATTATACAAGTTCCTGTGTTTTGCTTTCCCCACACTTTCATACCCACGTCTGCCTTCCCACTGAACCGCACAGTGATTTGTTTAAAAGCTGATTCTCTTTTCTTTGACCTCCTTTCGCCCATCTTAACTCTCTCTTTCTTCCGACATTGTGCGTCCTAGGCTGTGGGGATGAGTCCTAGGCTCTGGGGTTGGTCACAGTGCTGCTAGACCTTCTCTGACGGACTCCACATGAGCTCCATGTCATTTACTCAACAGCCTGCCTCCATCTCTCGCTTTTTAACAATTATATTGATAAGGAGCATGGCATTGGCGGAGTGGTAAGAGCCACCAGTATTTAATACTCTGCCTGTGCCAGGAGGTAGGAAGAACTCTTGGTAATCTAGTCACAGACTTTTGAGACAGCCCCATTAATCAATGGTTCTGACATTGCACCCCCAGAGATGTCCACTGCTTTATACAAGTTTGCAGTCACTGCTTTTTTTATCCTCCTCATCGACCCTGGGTTTTAGCTACCACCCACAGTGGCCTGCTGCAACATTGAGGTTCCCCCTGTTTCTCCTCCTCTGGGTCTGAAAGTCATTAACAACTTTGTGTCTTAAGTGACCTTCTGCCTGGTGCATGACAAGTAGTCCTGGTGAACTACTAGCTTGCTCTGGATGCTTAGCTTATTTTTGTGACCTCCCTGGCTTTGTGGGTGCTTTAATATATCATCTTTTAGCTGGGGAGCCTTCAAGACTCCTCAGAGCAGACGCTGGTAGGGCCGAGAAAACCTATTCAATTCAGGCTTTGTTTTTCTTTACACTGCTTTTCTACATTCTCATTTTAAAAAACCACCTATAGTTTATTGATGCTGGGAGTACGCACTGATAGCACAATATGAACTGATTTGTTGTGGCATTTAGCGTTTCTAGGGCAGTACTTTCACCGAATCTTCCCTCTCTGTGATTGATCAACGCCTGATTAACTTTGCTCTTCCCAATAGCCCTCATCAATCTCAGTGATTGAGCCATGGAACAGAAATGCATCTGTACCTCTTACTCTCATCAGGGAAAAAGGCACCTACGGAATGGTCATTGTGACTTTTGATGTAAGTTTACTTTGAAATAATTTTAGATAATACCATGTTGAGTCCATATCACATGACTGCAATTTAAAATAGTATCGCAATCTTCTGTGTGATAAATATCACACTGACTTAAAATGAAAGAGTCCTGCTTTTTACAAACTTTGTGGTTAATAGAGAAGTATTTTCTCTGCTGCTTGTATGTATTAAACGTACATAAAACTTAATCATTTTAGATATAGGATAATAATAAACGATAAAATAGATAAATGGCACTAATTATATAAAAATTCTGTAATCCGTATGATAACCACTTTTATAGCTACAGGATTAGCACTCAGATCACTTAGGCGGATCACATTACTTGCTGTGCTGTCTGCATCTATTTCCTCAGGACATTCGATAGATGGTCTGAACAGCAGTTACCTCTGTCCTGGAGGCTCATGGATATTGTACAGAGTAGTGTGAAGAACACACACTGTAGGGAGGCGCACCTTATTGCTTCCCACAATGATATGTTCTGAGGGTCACACTGAAATTTTCAGTGTACTTTTCTGTTCTGTAAAGTCTTAAACATGACCTAAAATTTTAGAGTGTTTGAAAGTTTTGATACATTCCTATTTTAGTGATTAATTGTAGCACAAGTGGATTAGATATTTGGATTAATACGACACAATGTTACTGTGACATGGGAGATGTTTATTATATTTATAGATGTCTAGATCAGATGTTGTCTCTTTAACTGTAGAAGAACTCAAAGTAGGGAGCTGAGGAGATGGCTCAGTGTGAGAAGCACTTGGCATGCTAGCAGGAGGCTCTTTTTGAATGCTCATAACCCAGGAAAGGCCAGGTGTGAAATCCCAGTGCTCTAAAGTGGAGGCTGGAGATGCTGTGGAAGCAAAGACTGTCTGAAACAAGGTGGGAGTCAGGGACCTGCACTAAACACACGTGTATACATGTTCACACGCAGTTCACAAATGCACAAAGATTAAAAAAAAACAGAATATAAAACATAGCATAAGACAATAGATACAGAAAAACCACACAGCATTCAACTAAAAATGCAAGACTCTTGCAAATTGTATACAGGAAACCTTAAGGAGGAGATTGCTTTACAGTATTTATAGTTAGGACCTAAGAGATAAGGCATGTGCTGCTCCCTGAACGCGTTAGTGAGTGAGATTACACATGCTCGCCTCCCACCTACAAAACAGACATTCTTTTGCTCATTTTAAAGATAAGCAAAATGCTACATGGTTGTCAGACAGCTTTTCCAGGGTCACACAGTCAGTGTTGGAGCTAGAACTGTTTCTTCACAGAAATTACTTGTCTTCGATAACTTTCTCAAGAGATGTGTTTCTCCAGCCCCCTCCTCAGGCTTAATATAACAGTAAAAACCCCCAAACCTTAGAAAACACAACTTACTACAACCATAGTCAAGGTGTATAATGGCATTACAGACCCTGACGTAATTAGAAAGGGTGTCTCCCAGACAAACTCATATGTTTTGTGTAAAGTATCTTTATATTTTAGAATTTTGTTAGCAACACAACAGTACTGTCTTCTTCGTTTTTTAGATATTTTGTTTAACTGGTGGTACTGTTTATTTCTTTGCAGGTATCAGGTGGCCCAAATCCCCCTGAGGAAGATTTGAATCCAGTTAGAGGAAATATCACCTTTCCTCCTGGCAGAGCAACTATAATCTACAACTTGACCGTACTTGCTGATGAGGTCGGTACTTGATGTACTGTGAAGTACACAGGGGAGCCAGGGTCATTGATGGAAACTTGGAGAGAACTATTTTTGAATATTAAATTGTATTTATTATTTGAAATTATTCAAGGGTGCAGAATTTATGTGGCATACCCATTTACATTTTAACCACGAGTAGCAAACAGTTATTTGAGGATGTAGCTTGCAAATACTTACCTGATTTATTTCACAATAAATTGTGCTTACAGGGCTGGAGGTGTGGGGAGGATCTTGCCTAACATGTGCATACCCCTGGCTTCCATCCGCAGTGTCGTGAACTAAATGTAATATAAAGATAGAAGAATTTTAAACATCTGCCTGTTATTTTTGCACTAATCATTTAATATTTGAACAGGGGTGTGGGTGATCTTCTAGCAACCACATTTTCATATAAGTTCAAGGAAAATTCTATTGAAATTGATACTTTTGTTTGGATTAAAATATTTAATTATTAGTGCATGTGTGTTCATGAGCATGAGCTTTATACACATAGGTTCTGGGAATCGACCCCGCGTTACCATCTTATGCGCCATCTCTAAGATGATGAGCCGTCTTGCGACCTACTTTGTTTAGAGATTTGCAGTTTCATCGTCGCGGAGAAGATTCTATAGTGTAGTCCACTGCATACTTACATGTGCAACAGAGCTCAGCTGCAGAGCCGAATCTGAGTGGTGGTGTACGGAGAGGTCTCTCATGAGCTAGTACGAAAACCTTCCAAAGGTGTCCAGTATGAGAAACAGGAGAAACAGACAGAAGCATTTAGCTTCCTCCAAACTCCTGTAACCAAAGTGCAAACAACACCTAAAGAAGAAAATTCCTTAGAAACGTTAGAAGGACAGATTTCTCTGGAACAACCCAAGACATTCGGTAGACGTCGATGACCTTATTTTTCTAGGACAGGAAATCAACAAAGGCTTTCTCCTCAGAGCTCCCAGGACTAGGTTATGATTCGTGTAAGACGAATTAATTACTGATTTTGTAAATGTAAAAGATTTATTATTATATTTTGGGATCAGTGTCTTTACTTTGATATATTTCTACTGATGGAAACAGAATTACATGGGGTTTTACTTCATAAATTCATAAAATGACATAAAATTCATAAAAAGTGGAATTAACAGAGAATGGAGAGCTTGAACCATAAGGCATGGTGGAGATTAGCCCGGGGTCTCTGTAAGCTATAACAAACTATTCTCTTGAGCAGTGTTGCATTTTGTGGAGAAGTGATGTTCCTGGACCATGCTCCAGAGAGGCATGGTGTTCTCTTAAATATCATAGAACTGACTCCAGAATCAGTCATCACAGAGAGAGATGCAAGAGAGTATACTTTCCAGATTCTAGGGTATTAGTAGACTTTGAATACTCTTTAGAACCCCACCAATGATCCGAAGTTGACAAGGATTTATTCACGTTTGGTCTGTGTGTTCTTTACAGTTTTTCCAACTCTGATCAAGATTCAAAGAAACAAATATGCATCACTAACTCTTCCAAGAATTACTTTATTACTTCTTATTTTCTATCTGAACTGAAAATGCATCAGCATTGGAAGAGAACTTAGTGTATGGACTCTGAGCCTCTTACTGTTCTTCTCACTTCATGCTTTTCAGTGTCTATAAAGCATGCTCATGGTTTTATTACTTGGGACTGTTTGCGGATATTTTGGCTAAAGATGTTTTGCTTGTATCCTATAACAGGTACCAGAAAATGATGAAATATTTTTGATTCAGCTGAAAAGTGTAGAAGGAGGAGCAGAGATTAATTCCTCTAGGAGTTCGGTTGAAATCATTGTGAAGAAAAATGATAGTCCTGTGAACTTCATGCAGAGCGTGTACCTGGTTCCCGAGGAAGACCACATACTCACTATTCCTGTGGTTCGTGGCAAGGACAATGACGGAAATCTGATCGGATCTGATGAATCCCAAGTGTCAGTCAGATATAAAGTTGTGACTGGGAATTCAACAGCACATGCCCAGCAAAACGTTGACTTCATTGATCTTCAGCCGGACACTACTCTTGCCTTTCCCCCTTTCGTTCATGAATCACACCTGAAATTTCAGATAATCGATGACCACATACCAGAGATAGCCGAATCATTTCACATTATGTTACTGAAGAACACCTTGCAGGGAGATGCAGTGCTGATGGGGCCTTCTACGGTACAGGTCACCATTAAGCCAAATGACAAGCCATATGGAGTTCTTTCATTCAATAGCATTTTGTTTGAAAGGCCAGTTATAATCGATGAAGATACAGCATCCAGGTATGATTTACTTTAAACTTCTAACCATAATTATTTTATGGTCGTTACATGATTTAATTTTTATGGTGCTGCCACAACGCTGAGCTGATAGTGCCATTTCCAATATGACTGCTTTATTGATTTCTCTTTTAATGTAATTTAATTATTAAAATGAACTCACATGGTGGCAAGTTCTTAAGCTATATCCATACACATGTATTTTTCATATTAAAAATAATGGATTTTGTGTTGGTTTCTGCTTTTTTAAAGTGTATGATATGACCTTGTATATTATAAACAATTCCAGATTTGAAGAAATTACAGTGGTTAGAAATGGTGGCACGCATGGGAATGTCTCTGTGAGCTGGGTGTTGACACGGAACAGCAGCGATCCGTCACCGGTGACTGCAGACATCAGCCCTGCTTCTGGGACTCTCCAGTTCGCCCAAGGGCAGATGCTGGCGCCAATTTCTCTAGCCGTCTTTAACGACGATCTTCCAGAAGAGGCTGAAGCGTACCTCCTTACAATCTTGCCTCACACCATACAAGGAGGCGCTGAAGTGAGCGAGCCAGCGCAGGTAGAGCCTTTGTCCTGCTTCACCCTGTCAGTACTTCTGTGATAGCAAACGAGCTGAGGAATTTAAGTGTGCGGATCCACAGACTTGTACACTTCTCCATGCTAAGCCAGCCTTCCCCCACTGTCTTTAAGCCCAGGCAAATAGTTTACCATTTAAAAAGTTTCAAACCTTGTATTTTCTGAAAAATTTCAAAACTGTTTTTGCTTCTCCTCCACTTTTCCATACACAAAGTGATCTCATAAGACATGGTGCATAAATCAATAGTAAATCAGAAGAGTCCTGGAATGGCTCCCGTTCTTTACCCATCTCTTTCATTCGCAGCTTCTATTCTACATTCAGGACAGCGATAGCGTTTATGGAGAGATAGCCCTTTTTCCCGTGGAAAGCCAGAAGATTGAAAGCAATCCTAGTGAGCGATCCTTATCCTTGAGTTTTACAAGACACGGAGGAAGTAAAGGAGACGTGAAGGTGATTTATTCTGCACTTTATATTCCTGCCGGAGCTGTGGACCCCTCGAGAGCAAAGGATGGCATCTTAAATACATCCAGGAGAAGCAGCCTCCTTTTCCCAGAACATAACCATCAAGTCACGACAAAATTACCAATAAGAAATGATGCATTCCTCCAGAATGGGGCCCACTTTCTAGTGCAGGTACTATAACGACTAAGATAATCTCAATTTTGGTTAAACCACAGCAGTCTATGGAAAATAGCTAACAGTTATTTTGTTTGTACTTATAATTTAGATTCTATTTGTTATTTGAAACTACTTGGAGGTGGTGTAATGATACGCACCTTTAATCTAGTATTCAGGAGACAATGGCAAGAGGACCATGAGCTGTAGGCCAGCCTGGGCTACATACTGAAACTGTTGGAAACAGTGTTTCTTAAGAGACAACACTTTCTCCTATGACATACTAATCTGAACAAGGGAAGGATTCTGCTGAGAGAAATGTTTTAGCCAGATGGTACTACAGATAATACCAGACATGGGATGCGAGTGGACTGTAGTGGGTGACGCAGAAGAGTGACATAACAGACTGGAGAGTGAGGCCACACAGATGCACCATAGCTGTGAATTGGCTTGGAAAATATCACATGACAACAAGATTTATGGAATAAATGTTTCCCACAGCACTTATTGAGGGAGACAGTTTCTTCATTTCTTTCTTCATTACGTGTGAATCATATCCCTGGGCCTCTCACTGTGAAGAGCCCTGCCTCATGCTCGTCCATCTTGTCATCCTTCCTTTTCAACTTCTATCTGCAAATACATTATTTTTATATTGTAATTTAAAATGGATGTACCCATTTGGGAAGTCTCTCCATTTTCCACACATTTGATATTGGCTGGATCTTAAATTAGAAAGCAATGAGGGCTGCTATCCCAACTTTGATGATATAAAGAAATTTGATACAGAATTAGATAATGGGAATTATTATAAAGATAAAATCATATCTCAAGCCATGCATGGTGGTGCATGCCTTAAATTTGAGTACTTGGGAGGAAGAAGCAGGCAGATCTATGTTTGAGGACAGCCTGGTCTACGTAGCAAGTTTCAGGCTATCCAGGCCTACAAGGTGAGACCTTGTCTCAAAAGAACAAAACATAATAAAAATCTAAATATTACTTGACCACACATCGTGACACCACAATGTGTACCAAATGAACCACTGTTTTCCATTACTCTGTGTTTCATGCTGCTGTGAGGAGTTCGGCACTTTTACCTAGGACTTTGTAAAAGGAATGGCATATTCTTTCTAGCCTGAATAGAAGATATAGCTCTGGGTATTTTATTTTATTTACAATCTGTAAGTCTAGACTGGGTAGGTTTTGGGCTATTTTAACATCCCAGCTGTGTGTCCCTTGTTACTTGCTGTTTCTCCTGGCCCTGTGCTCATGATCCATCTCCTCTCATGGCGGCCTCCTCCTCTCCTGGTCTCCTTTCTCCCTTTCCCCTGGTCTCTCCTGAGACTCAACCCTCAAGTCCTACCTTTTTCTACTACTCAAGCACAGCCTGTAGCCTTTTATTGACCTATTAATTTGGGGAGCAAGGTTTGCACAACAAAAGATGGTGTACATGAAAATTTGCTCATCTTGGGGTAACCAGGTCTTGGGGCACAGAATTTAGCATTTGATTGCATAGCAGCACCAGTCCAACCCAGCTTCTTAATTTCATGGCTTATGATGGCTGCCTCTGAGTTCTCCATTTCTATTGAGGCAGTATTTCATGGGCTGTCATGACTCTCTCTGAAGGTTCAGACCATTGTCCTTCTCTCTGCCATCCTTGTTCTTAGATGATAGTCCCCACTGAAATTTGAGGTCAGCTGTAGTAACTGTCTTTCTGTCATCTTCTGGCTGGGAAAAGTTTAATGAACTTTCTTAGCTTCTGATGTTCCCCTTTTGGATCGTGTTTTACTTTTGCTGTAATAGATTAATCCTCAAACACATGTGCAGAAAGTGTATATGTGATGGACTTCTTGAGGCTTTGTGTGGGTGAAAATGTGAAATCTCAGACTCTGTGTTTTGTTTGAGAAATAGTGGTAGACTGAAACAGTTTCTTCTTTATTACACAGCAGACAGCCTTTTAGCTTCCAGAGTCGAGGATGAGAAATTTAAAAGGAAGGGAATGATTTATTGTTTAGGTAATTCTGTTAATCTCTGAAAGCATGTTGTATTCACGACTCCCTAAATGTCATTGGCCTTTGTCCAAACTTGCTAAGCGTTCAGGGTGGTTCTTTTCTCCAGAAGATGTTTGTCCTTAGCTAAGCGTGACACATGCCTTATGCTTTGCATTACAGAGGAACAACTCACCAAGTGGCTTGGTGAGTGGCCTGTTACGAAGATGAATGATTTTTTCAATATGTAGTGAACACTTTTTTTTAATGAGTGCTTACCAGTGGGAGATGTTTGTTATGTTCTGGGCACTGATCTTAATTTTTATTATAATTTTGTTGTGTCTCCTTCATGTGGGGAATTTTGCTGTGATGTTTGACCAAGGATAGCCCATTCTAATGATCCTTAGAGGCGTACAGACCACAGCTCTACTCACAACTCTGCATCTTCTTCCTGGGTTTATGGAATGCTCTTGAGAGATGACAGGTCCCGTGGCAGAGTGTGTGAAGTTGAGTAGAGCCAATGGTTAAGACTAGAGCAAGAACTAAAAACTAGACCACCAGCATCAAAACACACTTAGGCATATAAATACACATTTAAAAAAGTTAAATTATGCCATAACTTGTTTGGTTTCTAAAGTTCATTATGTTAAATGTGATGCATACAATTTGACTAGTTCATACTTGGGGTAGTTTTCTTCAAATTTCCATGAGCCATTGGTATATAAGGTGTTGAGTAGTTTAAGGACTTATTTAAATTGTCCTTCGTGTCCTCTGGATTTAGGATGTGCTTATTAATGCACATATAAGATTCTCTCTTTTTCTTTTTTGGTCTCTGACATCTCAGTGATCAGTTGTTGCGTTTGTTCTTATGTCATCCTGAGCGCCTTGGTGACCATAGAGCATTTAGTGATACAGTGTGACTAAGGTTCTAGAGTGGTCAGTGGCACCATGTAACTAAGGATTGAGCAAGTAGAGACTTGTAGGTGTGTACTGTCCCAGTAGTACATATGTGAACGCAAAGAATGGCCTCTTACGAGTGCAAGGGAACACCTTTATTTGACATATGTTTATGGAACCAGAGCAAAAATGGCAAGATGCTAAAACTAACATTTCTTATTGATCAGTTCATTGATCTTTTTCTATTATCTTTTATATCATTCATCTGTAGTTTTCAAAAGCATAGCACTAAAATTGATTGTATGACTTTCTGATAAAAGTAGCTAAAACGACTTGTTACTCTTTCTTTGTGGAAAGGTTTGAGCAAAAGAAATATTGATTTTTCTTTCTTTGATGCTTTAGACAATTCTAGAATTTTAGAGATCCATGAATAAATGGAAATGAATGTGTAACTCACATTTTATCCCTTACACACCACCAGTGAATTTTACACCCTTACCTCTAACCAGTATATACTCTTATTTTACAATTTCATACACATGAGTCTGTGTTCTTTATTCTTTGTGCTATTTTGTAAAAATACACACACACACACACACACACACACACACACATGACTATTTGTACATGTGTTCGTTTTCTCTGGAAATAAAGGTTATATGCAAATGGTTTTAACTATATATTTATCTTTACAGTTTATTTATTTTGAAAACCCAATGTAGTTTACTAAAGAATCAAAAATTGTTTTACTTGGCTTAGTTTGTATATCAGTATTGGACAAAATTTAGAGTCTAATTTCTTTTTACTTTTCTTCAAATGAGCACTTACTAAATGTGGTTTTCTTCACATCTTTCTCTTGTACATATTTTTTACCAAAATGCATGACATTTAAATGAGCCATTTACAATGGCCCTTTGGAATGTATGTTGTTTGTCACAAAGTATTCCAGCCATGGGAGAACTGTCCCAGTCCTTTCCATTTCTGGAAAACCCACACAACCCACAAATCTCTACTGTGGTTTCTTAGCAGTGTCATGTCAACATTTCAAAGCTTTGCAGAGGTGGAGATTTGAAATGCTTTGTGAAGCTGAAAAGCTCATGTCAATTTAAAAGCTCTCTTTTTATAGCCCTGTAGTGATGAAGCAATTGAACAGTATAGACAGAGAAGTTCCATGTGTAAGACATTGGAAGTTGCAGTGTGTCGCTGACCTGGATAGAGCTCGTTATCCCGGAGGGATGAAATAGTGCAGCTCATTGTATTGCTGCACTACAAGTTTGTGCTTGTGTTTGGGAGCATGCTGAGAGGGCACAGACCTTTCGGATCTCTACAGATACGCTAACTAACAAAGGAAAATTAGAGTCATAAAAATGATGAATTAATAACGTGACATTTATATCTAAGTTACAAGCAATGAGAGTAGTAGAGCTTTAGTTTCTTCAAAACCTATGTTAGGGTTCATTGACACTTCAGCCTCCCTTCTATGGAAGGAAGAATGTTGTAGAAAATACTTAATCTCTACCCCACTTTTGATCATTCAGTTTCAGCATAAAAGACAAACAACTTTTACTTTACAATAAGCTGTAATCAGCAATAGAGCTGGGCACATCCCTATCCTCTATGCTATTACAATGTGCTTTCCTATCACTAACACTGAGTTACTACTTATTGTGTTATATCTGGGCTGCTCTTAACTCCAATTGGCCAGCCCTGTGTGAATTCTGCCCAGCTATAGGCTATAGGCATCTTTATTCACCCATCAGAAATAACTTGGGGTCAAGGTCACATAGTGTCACTTGGATCTAAGAGCAGACTCTCTTGTCTCTGGGGCAACCAAGTCTTCACCCCTCCTCCCCATTTAACATTACAATACATAGCAACAGATTAAACCAACAAACGAAGGTTAATAGAAAAAGGAAGTTGTGGAGCTATTTAGATGTAGTTCCTTGGGGTGATTCCATTTTTTGTTGTCAGGATACCTGCAGTCTAGTCCAATAGTAAGCACCAAACATAAATCAGCACTGGCTGGCAGGCTGCCATAATCCAGCAGAAACTGCAAGGCTCTGCTGGAATACCAGGAGAAGTTCTTTTGCACATTTCATTCTATGAAATGAAGATCAGCAAAGACCAGCAAAGACCAGAGAGGACCAGAGAGGACCAGAGAGAACCAGAGAGGACTAGAGAGGACCAGAGAGAACCAGAGAGGACCAGAGAGAACCAGAGAGAACCAGAGAGAACCAGAGAAGCCAAGTGAAGTGTTACATGGTATAGCAGTGCAAGAGCCTCCTCCCACTGTCTGCAGTGTTCTATGTATATTTTTTCTAAACATCGTGTCTAAGAGCTGCTCAAGCGTCAGTTTTCAACAAAACATCGCATGCCCTCTTGTAAGTCAACTTCCAGAAGAGCATAATGTGATACAGCTGAGTTCTTAAACCAGAAACGTCCACTTCTGGAGCTTCCAAACGTGATCGAAGGCAACTGGGGACTCCCAAGAAACCTTCATATGGAAGAGGGGGCATTTAGTTGGTTTTTAAGGTTGCATGCTTCATATTCTGAGATGATGAAAGAAGGGCCATTCTAGGTGAGGAGAAGCCCATCTTCATCAATGACCGAGAGATTAATAGTGTATTATAGGTGTGCTGTGCTTCTTTAAGCACTAGATTGCTCTGGGTGTGAATGGAGTTCTGAATGGTCTTCTTGTAGTGACTTAGGTCTGACAAAAAAGAAGAGTAGGTAAAGAGCCTGGATTGGCTATGAGAGAAAAGATCTGAGTGGAGGGTTCTCAGCTGACATTCATTCTAAAGCCAAGAAAAAGCCAGGTTCAAAACTAAGTGTTTTAGTCAAGAGAGACGGCAGAGGTTCTGGTTAGTCAACAAAAGGATGGACTGGGTATTAAGACTATCTTGTACCTCACTGGTACAAATAGGAATAATTATGCTCTAATTGTATTTTGAGAGAAAAGCTTTATTTTAACAGGAAGGGTAATATGTAGGAGGAGCTAAGGGGAAGGAGCACCGAGAGGAAAAGATGGAGTAAGGAGAGGAGAAGATGAAGTAGATGAGAAGCTCAGTAATGAGAGAGAAAAAGAGAGAGAAAGAGAGAGGGGGCATGGAGGCAGAAGTTCACGTGTCTCCACTAGTCAAAGATAGTTTACATAGCTAGGTTGGGTATTAGGTTACACTTCTGATTGAGCATTACCATACTTATAAAGCCTTTGATTAACATTTAAAAAAATTGTATAAAAGCCAAATGGAAAAGGGGTGGGGGCATGGGATAGGGGTTTTCTGGGGAAGGGAAATGGGGAAAGGGATTGGCATCTGAAATGTAAATAAAATATCAAAAAAATAATAAAAAAAAGAAGAGTAGGTAACTGACTGGATGCGCAGGTCAATGGAAACCAGGCAGAAACTGTGGAGAAAGTTTTTACATTTGGCTTTTAAAGGGTCAGGGTAGTTGGCTATTGGTGACCAGGTGGACAGACAGGTGGAGGTACAAAAAGGTAGTGGTGGTAGGGCCTGGAGCAGGAGAGTGGTTTCTGTTTGGATTCATTTGTCTCTAAAATGTCTATGTGACAGTTGTGCTTACTAGCAACCAGTTATAATGACTTGGGGTTGGAGGGAGATGCTCAGACATTATTAAAGAGGTAGGGTAAAGTTATAAGGTAAAGAACCCAGGAAGAATCCCAAATAGTAATCATACCTAATGATAGGAAAAGAAAAGACTCTGGTGGATGCTTCAGAAGCTGTAAAAGGGACAGTGTAGGGACAGGAAAGTCCTGAAGTTCTTGTTACTGGTGAACTCTGACCTGAATTTTAAAACTTCTTTTTTGTTTGTGCTTTATAGTTGGAAGCTGTGGTGTTGGTTAACATATTCCCTCCGATTCCACCAGTAAGTCCCAGATTTGGGGAAATCAGAAATATTTCATTACTGGTTACCCCAGCCATTGCGAATGGAGAAATTGGCTTTCTTAGCAACCTTCCAATCATTTTGCATGAACCCAAAGATTCTGCTGCTGAGGTGGTAAGTATGCCCCTTTCTATTCATATGTACTAATGTGTCTAAGAACATGAAGACTTTTTAATGTAGGGTTCACATGCATTTAATAGACAATAATCTATTTAGAATAAAAAACGGATGAGCATCTGGTTTTTCCATAATTTTTACTAGTCGTAAGAGGTTGTGTTTATATCTATATGTGTATACATAGATGCTTAAATATGTATGTAACAAATACAATAGACAAAGAAAGTTGAGAGTTGGGGTGGCATGGGCGGAGCTAGATGGATGGAAGGGAAGAGAAGAAGGGAAGTTATATAATACAGTCTTAATTAAAAATAAAATTTTTATAAAAATTTTAATTAAAAATAGAATTTGTTGCTCATGGTGAGAGTAGACTGTTTAATAGTGATTGTAGTTACACAGTGTTGTGACATTTCATAGCTAATTATGAATCTGGTTTTTAGTGGTCATATTGTGAAAACACAAGTGCCTTTTTTGGGGCTCTGTCTTCTGAACACTCTGTGTGCTGCCTCAGGTGGGGCTGAGGACTCAGAAGTAGCTATGCATCCTATGGTTGATGCCAGTTGTGGTGGTGGTAAAGTTGTGAAATGCTGAGCCTTAGCAAAATAATTATATATATATACACACATATATACATATTATAGATATGTATGTACACACACACACACACACACACATACACGCATGAAAGCATGTTCATACTACCCTCCTCCCCAGCCCAAGCATACATTGCCATAGTTGAGTACTCCCAACTGTCTTTTTATTTAGGGATACCTCTGCATTGCTGTACCACAGTGTAGCAGCACACCCCACTTAGATTTGGTTTAAATTGGCTGGAACTTTAGGTCAGAAATGAGGGGAATTGGTTTTGTTATCAAAGTCTCATAGCAAAGTATCATGACCACTGTTTCCTTCCTTTGTTATTAAATTCTATACATGGGAAAGGAAGAGTCAGGTTTTAAGAAGATTTTGACTTTATATATTTTTTTAAAGTTTACGGTTCCCTTCTAAAAGTGTCTACGTTGTTTCAGGAACTGAGGTGCTTTGCTGGTTTACTGTGTGAAGCTGTGAATTTACTGTTTCAACTGTTCCCGGTCTTAACCACCTCAGGTGGCCGAGGGAGCTCTTTGTTAGTTTTATATACTAATTTATTTTCTTTCTAAGACTGTCCTTTGTTTACTTGTCTCATGTTCTGTCTGTTGCTAGCCAGAATTGTTTCAAAATGGTCAGTATCTTATATTTTTCACTATATTTTAATTTTTTAATATATTTCCTTTTTATTAAGATAATTCTAAGGATAATTCTATTGGTGGGATTTATGTTGTAGATAAATTTGATTAGTAACAGCAGCAAAAAGTGTATATAACATTATTGTCCTGCTTCTCCAAGTGTGTATGTAATGCCCCCAGATTGTTTTCTTCTTTATATGGGGAAGACATGGTCAACTAGTTACATTTGTATGTGTATGAGTGTATATTTTAGCAGAGTGCTTTTTTTCTTCCTTTCCTTTTTAAAATAAGGTATACATCCCTCTGCACCGAGATGGAACTGATGGCCAGGCTACTGTGTACTGGAGTTTGCGGCCCTCTGGCTTTAATTCAAGAGCAGTGACTGTGGATGATACAGGCCCCTTTAATGGCTCTGTTGTGTTTTTATCTGGGCAAAGCGACACATCAATCAACATTACTATCAAGGGCGATGACATACCGGAGCTGAATGAAACTGTAACCCTTTCTCTGGACAGGTACAAGCCGGAAACAGCAACTTTTATGTGTTTGATTAGTGTCTTGCTTTAATCCATTTCTCCCTATGTTGAAAGCTATGAAGAAGTTCTGTTAAGGCTTTCAGTCGTTTTTGTTATACAAGGGAGGGCTTTTCTCTTCAAAGATTACTATATTATGTGACCTTTGACTGCCTTGTTTAGCTCCGAGGAAGCATTATGTAGAGAGTTTATGGGAAGTAGCTGACAAATTTGAAGCATGGTAAGTTCTGTTGTGTTCATGAGGGCGGCTGCGAGCCATCTGAAACGTTAGGTCACACACTCCCGTCTCCTGTCTTTACTTTCAAGAGTGCCAAGGTTAGACCTTTATCAAGTGTTTTAAAAGAAAAAATTACCCTTCATTCTCTTTACATGACATTTAAATAATAAATAATTTTTATTTAATGGAATAAAAAATTACAAGAATTCATGTGTTATCTTTCAGCCACTGTAATAAAACAGCCCAGCATTTTTCTGGATGTACTTCAGAAATATCACAGTCTCAGGGCTTCTGTTATGTTTCGCTTAGTTAGTTATAAAATTCAGAAAATACTTTCTAAGAGAAAATGCAATCTGATTAGTTGATGACAACGATTTTAGAAAGCAAACCCACAGTTACTTTATGTGTGTGGCTGGAGGACATTGCACACTTCATAGTTATAAAAACTAAGATTCAGGACTGAATTTGACATATATATATATATATATATATATATGTGTGTGTGTGTGTGTGTGTGTGTGTGTGTGTGTTGCAAATGAATGAATCAGTGAAACTTAATCCTGTGCTTTAAAAAAAAATCTTTTCAGCAGTTTCTATGCATCTTTTTGAGTTGGGGGAGGATAGGTCTCTGGTCTGGCACTCGCTTGTAGACCAGGCGGGCCTCAGACTCAGACCCACCTGCCTCTGCCTTGGGAGTGCTAGGATTAAAGGTATGTACATCATGTCTCGCATAGTTTTTAATGGTATTGTTATATTTTGCTCCTATTATTTTATCTACTTATAATTGTATCTCTATCAAAGTTGATGTTATTCTCTATGCCCCAAATCTAGTCCCACAGAAGATACTATAAGGTAAACACATTTTGGCATAATTTTAAAAGCGAATGAACAAATGTAGACTACAGAGAACACATCTATTGAGAGGCCACTGGTCATTCCTTAAAGAAGAAAGAAATTTATTTTCTTCTTCAACAAGAGTAAAAACAATAAATCCAAAAAGACAACACAGTCTAAATGATGCCAATGTAATATGTTACAGAGTGCCTTATGGTTAAGTATTTCACTTCATAAAAGTTAGTGAAAATCAATAAAATATAAATTTGAAATAGATTTTTTTCATGGACCGTTTAAATAGTTTAGGTGGGAACACAGTTAAGTCAATAGACAGTTACTACAAAGACTAAAGCAAATTGAACAGTACTTAAAAGCCTGTGGGCTTGATAGAAACCTTGTCATCTTGGCTGATCTCAACTGGTGTTTAAAGAGTAATTTAAATTATACCTCAACAAATTCAGCAGTTTTTCTTTATATTCTTTCAAATGTCACATGAACATTAGAAGTGAATTAATACTATTTTTTCAAAGCTCTTCCTTTTCCTATCCATCCTTTCCCTGTGTGAAAGACTATATGCACCACTGTGAAGAGCAAGTCACTGGCTAATTCTAAATATTTTTCATCTTTAAAAGTAGAACTTATCAATAAAAATGTGCACTAGTTTGTCAGTGCAGTTAGAAATTGGTATGCACACAACAGTGAACCAAGCATATTCCTGTATTCAAAGAGACGCTTACGTAAGTAAATGCGAATGGAATTCACCATATTCACCATTTGAAAGTGATGTTGTCTGGATCCGTCTATTGTTTTGCAAAGTTTTAACCAAGCTTCAGCAAAATAACGAATGAACCAATGCTGGCGTGGTGATTTTGCCACAAGACAGTGCTACTTTATATGGATGAGTTGCACACTTTTCTCTTCCGGTCGAACTCCAGTACTTTATATTTAAGCTAAATACAAACAGAAACTGATCTGATACGAAAGAAGTAACTTCAATATAGCACCTATTAAAAGTACTGTCTTGTTTAACATTTTGCAATTAGAAGCAATTTTTTTGTCATTTTACTTCATAAAAACTAATTATATATACAGAACTCTTTATAAATGATAAGGTCTATTTTGCCGTGCACCTTTCAAGGTTATTTGAAAATGAAATTCACTGGGGATGTGGAAAGTGTTTAGATTTCCTGACATAAAACCATAATTAAAAGTGATGATGTTTTGTAACTCCGTGAATGTATTTTTCTGCAAACATTGAAAGGTACAGATGTCTCTGCTACAGAGTTTTGATGATTTTAATTCAAATAGCAACTGGCTTTAGAGCTGAGGATGGAGGTATTTTTTCCCCAAACCCCATTAAAGTGAGTAATTACAAGTCCAGCTCAATGAAATTTGCTCAGCTGCTGTGGCTTCTGGACGTGCACACACTTGGCGGGCATCTACGCCCTGGAGGGGCCAACAAAGGAATGTCTTCAATGGGTCTGGACATGCTCACTGGTCATGGGGTCATCTTCCATAAAAGTGTGCTTGCTAGCATTTGTCAGTAACAGCAATCATGCTAGCACTTGTGAATAACAGCGAACACGGTGTGCACAGTTCCCATAAACTGAAAATGACTCATGGTAGGTGACAGGGGATGCAGTGTGCTTTCTTTAACTTAATCTTACCATTCCACCCTAAGCGTGTAGTAGTAAGAATTTAGCAAATGGTGTGCTTGCCTTTCCTTCACTCTTCCCACCGTTCTTTCTGTGTTGACAGGGTAGAAACGGAAAGATTTGTTGTGTACTTTGGGTAAGTGCGCAGGATAATGGCCTGTTTTGAAGGTTCAGTTTTGTTCTGTGCATGACGGTTTTCTGATGAAGCCGCAGTTCTGCATGACCAGTCTTGAGCAATGCTGCCTGTCCACCTGGCTGTGCATGTCGGTTTGCAATCGGGTGACAATGGGATTTGTATGAATGGCTTGGGATTTGGGGTCCTCATGAATGTGTTTTCGCATCATGAATGTGTTTAGAATATTTAATAAAAGCTGAAGAATTGAGTGCTATCACACATTTCGAAGAGTTTTAAATTTTATTATTCCATAGCTTTTACATCGGAGAATGATTGTTGTGGTTTGGAGATGAAATACTTTATGAATCTTGTATTTGGTTTAACAGAGAAAATGACATCTGTGGTGTTTTTGGGTGTATCTTTGCACTTTCTTTCATATCTCCGTTTTAAAGAGATTTTTTAACAGTCTGCATCATACATGATAGCATTTTACAAAGTCTGAGAACAACTTCATGTATCTAATGTTCACACTGAATTTGCACACTCTGCCTCTCATTTAGTTTTCATGTCTTCTGGCTTATGTGCACACCGGGGACTTGTTGGGATTGCTCCTTGTGGTCAATAGCATGTGTCATGTTGGTTGTTTGGTTTCTTAAAGCAGAAGCATATGAGTTCGTGTTCCTTCCCACATAGAAACCACAGGCCTGTGGCCATGCCTCTGAACTGCTTGTGGTTTCACTGTGACTTGTGGGGCAGATCTGACCACATTTTTGTTCCCTAGGCAGTCACACATGGAGAGGTTCAATCCAGTTTTGATGAAGTAGAGCTGACTGGAGCTGACTCTAGTCTCAGAGTCTGCAGCCTCTTTAATCATCCTAATTATACTTAGGCACAAATACTTGAAATGATAAAATGCTTTATCTATCCATTTGTCTATTAGTCAACACACACACGTGCACACACACCCACCCACCTCCACACGTACGTACACATACACACATACACATGTGTGCACACACATCCATTTGCACATCCACACCCACACAGGTACACACACATACACACATGCCCCCACACACATATGTATACATACACACTCATACACATGTGTGCACACA
>JANHMN010000014.1:6095333-6147012 GCA_030674055.1 Rhabdomys pumilio | reverse complement strand
ACACACACACACACACACACACACACACACACACACACACACACACACACAGCCTTGGAGTATATGCTAAGATAGTGTTGAGGAAGCAGGGGTTTTGATTTCTGCTTGCTTTGCTTGTTCACCTTATGTTTCTGTGTGTATCTCTCAGCTGTTTACGGTGTAACACGAACTCGAGGCAACTTTGGTGCTGTTAATGTATCATGGGTGGTTAGTCCAGACTTTACCAAAGATGTGTTTCCTGTGCAAGGAACTGTTTGTTTTGGAGACCAAGAATTTTTTAAAAACATCACCGTCTACTCCCTCATAGATGAAGTAAGTTCCACTTACACGGTTTTCTGACCCTGTGTTAATTAAGTGTCAAATCACCCTGTGTTGGTGTTACTTGCTAGGTTTCTCTTTTGTGGTGCTGATGGTCATTCATTCTTTTTCATGAAATAACTAAATGCCTGGAGATACATTTTGTGCTGATGCTGTTTGATAAAGAGGCTTAGCATGACTGGCTGGTGTAAGGCAAGATAACAATGCTATTTAGAGGTGTCTTAAAGACATTTCTAAAACTCTTACAATTGATACTGATCACTAACCCATTATATATCAAATATAATGGATTTAGGGTTTGGGAGACATTTAGCAACTTACCTGCCTTTGTCATTTTGAAGAAGAGCTGTCTCCTGGTATCTCATGGTGCACTTCAGTATCAGGACACTAAGCACAGGTGTCGTCAGCCTAACAGGAAAGATAAAAAACTTCACTAAGTTCTTTTAACAAACAAACAAACAAACAAAAAAGAATCAGAGAAGTAGAAATCCCATCTTTTAGAGGACATGGAAGTGAGGATGTGTTTGGACCTCCTCAGGAACCTTCCAGAAGGTTTTAAGGCAGAATTGAGGAGCTAACAGCCCAGCAACTGTTACTGCTCTCTTTGGAAGGCTTTTAAATTGTTACATTGTTTTTCTGGTTTTTTTTTTTTCTTTACAGTTAACTTGTTTTCCATTTTCTTATGGAAATAATAAAAACCTCTATGGCATGGCCAGGCTTTCTTTACTGAAGTCAAAGCATACGTTTTTCCATTATACTTTATCACCAGCTGCAATAAAATGGCTGCTTGGAAGAACAGTGTTGAAATGATCTGAGTTTCATGGGAAAACGTTTAAAGAAGCCTTCATCTTAGAGATGAAAATGAACATTCGCAGTAATAACCGAGCTTTCAAAAAAAATGAATATCAGGCATGCATAGCGTAATTAGATGCATGATTCACTTGACTTAAAGTATGTATCATTTTGCCAAAGATTCCGGAGGAGATGGAGGAATTCACCATCATCCTGCTTAATGCCACTGGAGGGGCTCAGATAGGAAACAAGACAACTGCCACCCTGAGGATTCTGAGGAACGATGACCCCATTTATTTTGCAGGTGGTATTCCTATCTTGTTTGAGTGACTTTACATCAGTCTTAAATAATATGTGTTTTAAAACAATTTTGTGTGTATGTATGTTTTACCAGCATGTATGCATGTGTACCACGTGCACGCTTGGTGCCTGTGGAGATCAGAGGGGGACAATGGATCTCTGCAGCGGGAGTCAGGATGGCTGTGACCTGTCATATGGGTCTTGGGAATCAAACCTGGTTCCCCTGCAAGAGTGACAAGTACTCTAAACTGCTGAGCCATGTCTCCAGCCTCCATACATAGGTTTAAAAAAACTATTAACTTAGCATTTTCTGTAGTGTAATCAGTTTAAGTATAATTTCATGATTCATTTGATAATTGATGTTCTGTGTTTGAGTTTAAACATTTTTATTCTTAGGACCTTCTAAAACAACAAAAACAAGAGAGGGCAATTGGCAGCTTTGCTACTGGTTTACTCCCCCAGCATGCCTTGCTTTGGTTAGACAAGAGAACCTTGCCTGGGGAATCACTTCTAACGGACTCAGGACTTGCTGTTCTAAGAATGATCGCTTGTTACAGTAGCTGAGAGTTAATGGACATGTTAATTAAGAGTCTTCCTTTTTGTCATTTTATTGCTTTCTTTACACCTGTTCTTTGTTTCTGAATCTTCCTTAGTTCTGTTTATGAGACTTAATCATATTTTTAATTCTTTGAAATCTCTTTTTTGGTAAGATGTATGTAGATGAAATTTATGATGTAGTAGCATCCCGGGCCTCTTGAATCCTATTTACGCTATTCTTAGCTTCCAGGTAATGACTTAGTCTTATGCTTATCTTTTTTCTAACCATCATGGCAAAAATGAAGCATGAGACTTGTGTTCAAGGAACTTACCTTCAACATTAGGCTACAGTCGGAAGAAAGGGGAGATCTTATGATATTTACCGACAGCTTAGTTGCCAGAGACACTGGTACTGCTGAACATTAGTAAGGAGGGGCACTGACGTGAGGCCTTCACAGGGAGCTTGTATCAGAGGGGAGCGGAGTAAACATGGAGTCCAGGCTTGTCCTGTCAGTGGCAGCCAGAAGCGGGAGTGATCTGAAGATTTGCTCACGGACTGGAACAGACTCATGTATTCCTGCTCTGTGTGTATTTCAGAGCCTTGTGTTGTGAGAGTCCAGGAGGGTGAGACTGCCAACTTTACAGTTCTCAGAAATGGATCTGTTGATGTGGCCTGCACTGTTCAATATGCTACCGTGGATGGAAAGGCTTCAGGAAGAGAGGGAGACTTTGTTCCTGTGGAGAAAGGAGAAACCCTGGTATTTGAGGTTGGAAGCAGAGAGCAGAGTGTATCTGTGTATGTCAATGATGATGGGATCCCAGAAACCGACGAGCCTTTTTATATAATCCTGTTCAACTCAACAGGTAAATACATGCTGTTCTGGGCACTTGGGGTTTTCTGTACTGGTAAGTAGTTGTGCCAGGTGGACCTTTGATATAATCTGCAACTTCTTATGAAGAAAGACATTTGCTGTTGCTTTCTTGAGTGGTGGGATGAAGAACATGGCCATTGAACCATTCTGTGCAGTGTAAATTAAATCATAGTGTAATAAAATTCTGGGAAAATCAGGTTATAAGCAGAAAGGCTTTGGCTCATGGTTCCAGGCCCATCATGGCTGTCTAACTCCATTTTTTCCATGGCTGAAATGAAACACAGCTCGAAATCAGGAAGCTGATATCGATGCAAACTGTCACCTCTGTCACCTTTCAGGTTTCTTTAGTTTTAATGAATGAACCATTAATGAATGAACCATTAATGCCATGTGTAGCAAAATTACCCTGACTGGAAACTGGAATTATGCATTTCACTTAATGGTAACCTTCCAGTCCTCTCAGTGTAAAGTAATTCCATGGTCTTTCTTTGGCTCTCATGATCCCAGCAAAGCCACAAGCCTGAATATCTCTCATTTGAGTTTGCCCAATGGTTCCTTTTTATTTGACGCAGGTATTTTATCCTTGGTATTAATACCACAGAAGCAGTTCTGTGTTCTTAGTATATCCTTGTCAGGACTTTGGTTTGTCCCATCACTATACTTGCTTTGGTTAGAGTGATGACCTGCAAGCTTACTTTTTAATGTCATTAATAAATGCTTGAGACTACTTAACATGAAATTATATAGCTGTGTTATTATGCTTTTTTCTTTTCAAATTTTCACTGATATTTATTGGAATAAAATCATAATTTCTATTTAGCAATGTGATTGCTTTTCTTACCATCACTTAAGTTGACGATTACCCTCACCCAGATTTGGCTAGTGGCAATCTATCAGCGTGATGTCTTTGTCTTTGGACATGTCCTTCTTATTCTGCAAGCTTTTCTTCACTTCTTGTCTCAGCAAGCTGTTCCAAGCTCACTGTAATTTTTCTGCCACAATCCTGAAATTATGTAGTTCTTTTGGAAGCTCTGACTTTAAGAAAGTTATTTAATAAATCGAATCTAGTCACTGGCTGTGGTTATTGCTATTGGGGTTTTGTTCTTTTTTAGTGCCTTTTAATATATGCAGACTGGAAGGATTTATGCACACACATGGTTACTTTGTGTGCGTAGATGTGCGTGTGCTCACCCATGTATTTGCATATGTTGTCGGAGAATATTGTTAGGTGTCACCCTCTAGTAGTCTCTTCATGTTTTGTGAGGCAAGGTCTCTCGCTGAACCCCATTCTTGCAATTTCAGCTATGCTGACTGGCCAACAAAACCTCCAGATATGACTGCCTCTGGTCTCCTCGCTGGGGTTACAGATGCCCTTGGCTTTCACTCAGGGACTGGAAACCATACTCATGCACCAAGCTCTGTACCCACTGAGCCATCCCCAAAGCCTTTTTATATCTGTACTTGTATATTTCTTAGAATTTAAGTGAATAAAATGAACACATGTTAAGAAATTTTGTTAAAATGAAAAATAGCTTTTACAAAAGTGACTTTGACTCTTTGGTGTTTAATTTAGGCGACACTGTGGTTTATGAGTATGGGATAGCTACAGTCATAATTGAAGCCAATGATGACCCAAATGGTGTTTTCTCTCTGGAGCCCATAGACAAAGCAGTGGAAGAAGGAAAGACAAATGCATTTTGGTAAGTGTATTTGGATAAGGAAAGTTAAAATTGGATTCAACAAATGAGATCATCGAGTGGGTGAAAATGGAAACACTGCTAATCAATTCAGATAAAAATGGAAATGGGGTTGTGGTAGCTTTGTTTATGCTCTGCTGTAATATCTTCCATGAAGGAAATATCCACCACAACCTTTCATCTGCTAGGCCGAGCTTGATCTCTTTGCCCTTCTCCCTCCACGTTCTATCTTTTCAAGACTAGAGGACTCCAGTCATCCAGTCTTCAGGAAAAATCTTCATAGAATTTGCCACGTGTGACTCCTTGCACCTAGAATTTTCTTTTCCTTCTGAAAAATGTTGCCCATTACCATCAAAGACTTTCTTCACTTGGGCTTAGAATTTGCCATGCTGATTGGCTTTGAAGAGAGTCTAAGATTGTTTCTCTTTTTGTTCTTGTTACTTTGTCTTTTCCATGGTTTCTCAGTGAGATGGGCTGGCTAGTTTGGAGATAAATCAAAAACACATACTTTCAAGAGAGCGCAGAATGCCTTTGTTATAGTCATATTCACCAGGTACACGTGTTATAAAAACACTTTTGGATTTTTACGCAGGATTATACGGCACCGAGGACACTTCGGAAATGTTTCTGTGGCTTGGCAGCTATTCCATAATGCTTCTCTGCAGCCTGGACAGGAGTTCTATGAAACATCAGGGACTGTTAACTTCACAGACGGAGAAGGAACAAAACCAGTAATTCTCCGTGCGTTCCCAGATAGAATTCCTGAGTTCAATGAATTTTATATTCTAAGGCTTGTAAATATTTCAGGTACCGACCTTTTCCATCTCTTAACACCAAAACTTCATAGATTATACTTAAATACAATTGTGTACAAAACCTAGTGAAGTTAAGTGAATTATTCTTGTATGATTTTAATGTCAAAGTACCTTCTTGGTAGAAATTTTGTTGTTGTTGATTTTTGTTTTGTTTGTTTTTTGTCTTGTTTTGTTAGTTTTGTAATGCTGGAGTCCAACTGTAAGCCTGTGTATGTAATGGAAGTGCTCTACCTTTGAGGTACACCCTAGCCCTTTTTTTATTGACCATTTTGAGACATCAGGATGTCTTTGTTGATATACAGCTTGGCTTGGACATACAACCTAGAGGGTTCACTGCTGGTGTGTTACCAGTGATGAAACTTTGTTTCAGTTTGTTGAAATGTGGTCTCACTATAGAGATCAGGCTGACCTTACATCTGGGCCCTACTGCCTACAACTCTAGAGTGCTGGGGTTATAGGCATGTGACACTGTATCTGACTTAGTTTTTCTCGTTTATTTATTCATCCTAAGGACATAGAATCTTGGACTCTGTGATAGTCATGTGCTCTACCATTTAACCATGCCATCAGCTAAACAAAATATTTTTTGCATGTTCATTTTATGGTCTTAGGAAATTTCTGTTTTATGGATGGAGGCTTCCTCTTTCTCACCATTTTCACTTTAACCATAAAATGCTTTTTTTTTTTTTTTTTTTAATGCTTGACTGATTATCAACATGGATGTGCTAATTGATGCTATTTGGTTACATTGCTCCTCAAATGTGATAAAAACAATATGATGATACCGTTATTTACTGATGATGAAGACATTACTTGACTAGAAGTTTGTCTGTAAAGCATACTGCCTTTTTGTCTTAGACTAAGAAGTATTTAACTTCTGGCTTTTTAATTATTCCAAATTTTCTCATTACAGGTCCTGGAGGCCAACTAGCAGAAACCAACCTTCAGGTGACAGTCATGATTCCATTCAATGATGATCCGTTTGGGATTTTCTCCTTACATCCAGAGTGTCTAGAGAGAGAAGTGGCTGAAGACGTCCTCTCGGAAGATGATCTGTCTTCCATTACCAGCTTCACCGTTGTGAGACAGCAGGGTGTCTTTGGTGATGTACGGGTTGGCTGGGAAGTGCTGACCAGAGAGTTCACTGCAGGCCTGCCGCCAATGATCGACTTTCTGCTGGTAGGAGTTTTTCCAAGCACTGTGCCTTTGCAACCTCATATGCGACGTCACCACACTGGAACAGATGTCCTGTACTTCAGTGGACTGGAGGGTGCATTTGGGACTGTTGATCCCAAGTACCAGCCCTCCAGGAACAACACAATTGCCAACTTCACGTTTTCAGCTTGGGTGATGCCTAATGCCAATACAAATGGATTTCTCATAGCAAAGGATGACAGGCATGGCAGCATCTACTATGGGGTAAAAGTCCAAACAAATGAAACCCATGTGACCCTTTCCCTTCATTATAAAACTTTTGGATCAAATGTTACATATATTGCCAAGAGCACTGTCATGAAATATTTAGAGGAAGGTGTTTGGCTTCATGTTTTAATCATCTTAGATGATGGCATAATTGAATTCTATCTGGATGGAAATGCAATGCCCAGAGGCATAAAGAGTCTGAAAGGAGAAGCGATTACTGACGGTGAGTGTCTGCATTGTAATCAGCACACTAAATAGGGAAGATCCTCAGCTCTTCAATTAAAAAGACTGTGCTAGCAAATGTTTTGAACTTGACTTTATGTTTTCTCTGGTAAAGCTGTGTGCCTACCAAGGTACAGTTGAGTGTTTCAGAAATGAAGGGTGCAGTCTTTAGCCTGGGGAAATCAGAAGCAGACCCCAGGCAAGAGATGTACAAGCAGAACACTACAAAACTGTGGGGAGAGAAGGAACAATAGGGGTGTTGTTGGTCTCTCTCTAGTTAGTGATCTGGAAGGAACTGTTTCTGTGTAGGAATGAGCAGAGGTCTGGAACTGTGAAACCGCTCATCGTATCTGGGACTCTTCTTTTTCAGTGTGTCTGGAGGCTAAGGGTAATGGAAAAAGACAGAAGAGCCATCAAAAAAAAAAAACCTGTTAACTAAAAATGATCACAGGCACTATGTTATCAGCAGGTGAACCAATGAATTCTGTGCCTTGCTTTGAAGGGAAATCTTTGTTGGCTTTTAGCTAAATTTTACACTCTCTCTTAGGATAACTCTGAGGCAGGAGGATCGTGGACAACAAGCCAACCTGGGCTATTTAGCAAGTTGCTTGCCAGAAGCAATAATGAGATCCTGTCATAAAACACCAAAAACCAAAATCAAAAACAAACTAATTGACAAAATGCTGAAAAGGCCCATGGAGGTGTAGTGATATATTACTGGGCTGTGTGCTGTCACTGTCTTTAAAAGTGTTTCATGCTTGAAATGTACTGTTTCTAAGAACTACTTCTAGTTTCTATGTTCAGTTAGGTTTTAGACAAAATGATATATTTGGCCTGTAGAATCACCACTTTAGTTAATTTGAGATGAATTTTTAACAGACAGAGCTTTCACGTTCTCTGTGAATAGTAATCTGCAGTTTTAAAATTGGAGCAGAACCAACCCTTTCCACGTTTAGTTCAGTAAGTAATTATAAAGTGTCATAGACACATATATACTCAACTAACTATACAACACAGAAATACACATGGGTAGACAGATATATGTCTGAATATGTTTGTTTATTTTTCTACCCGTAAACGATTTTGCCAGACTGATATAAATTACTTATAAGTAACTGTCATTTAAATTTGAAGGCAGATCCTGTAGTGTAAAATCACAAAATCCAACAATTATTATCCAAGTTCTTTTTTTTGTCATTGTAGAAGATAATATTTATTTATGATCACTGAGTAGTTATGCCCAGATTTTTCTTATCAAACATATAATTCAGTGAGATCGTCTTGCTTTCTGAAACACACTTATAGGTCGTGATAGGAGATAGTTTTTGTGGGAGCATCTAAACGCATGTCTGATTTCAGGTCCTGGGATCCTGAGAATTGGGGCAGGGATGGATGGTGGTGACAGATTCACTGGTTGGATGCAGGATGTGAGGATCTATGAGCGCAAACTGACTCCCGAAGAGATTTACGAACTTCATGCTATGCCTGCAAGGAATGATTTACACCCCATTTCTGGATATCTGGAGTTCAGACAAGGAGAAACTAACAAGTCATTCATTGTTGCTGCAAGAGATGACAGTGAGGAGGAAGGAGAAGAATTATTCCTTCTTAAACTGGTCTCTGTGTACGGCGGAGCTCAGATTTCTGAGGAAAATACTACTGCTCGGTTAAGAATACAGAAAAGTGACAACGCCAATGGCCTGTTTGGCTTCACTGGGGCTTGTATACCAGAGGTAAGTAGGGAGCTTGGAGAATTTCAAGGTAAATCATTCATTGTAGGTGGGTTTGTCTGGGGTTGAACTGGCCTTCAAAATATATAGGAGCCACGTTTGCACATACAAATCCCAGCCCTCATTCCTGGTAGATTGCAGCTTGAGTTGCTTTATTGAGGTGAGGGAAACAATAACAAGAGAGCAAATAACTCTTAGCAATTTAGCTTTAAAGTTAATCACTCTATAAGTAATTATACACCACCTCTAATTTGGCTCATAGTTTGGGTACCATATATGGATATAAAATAATTAATATTTAAAGCCTGTATGAATAATTAAAAATGAAACTCTATTTCAATATTCCTTTGTTTTTTAGGGGGAACATTTTATAGGGTTCTCCCAACTTGGTTGTAATTGTTTCTTGCCAACATTCTTGGCTGGCTCAATTCATTAGGCTGGTGTACTGGCCTTATCACTTCTTCCTAAGCTTTCAAGGACATGTGATCATCTCTCCTAATTAGTAATAGGAGATCTCGGGAAACTGCCTCCCAGGTGTTGTGCATGACAGCAAATGCTTGTGTCCAGAAGAGGTTGCCAAGAACCAAGAGAGCCTTCTGCTCTGCAACTTGATGCCAGGGGAGCTTCATGAACATTTATGTGAATTGGATGATTAAGCAAAACAGGATGAGTAGAAATTGAAAAAATTGCCAGTGTCACAGAGCTCATTGTAGCTTCACCTGGGACACCCAGATCTCTGCAATTTTATGTGGTCCCCTTAGTTTATGTGCAAGCACAAGACCAGAGATCTTTAGCTATTTTTTTTTGTAAACTTGAGAAATAATCACATGTGTTGATAATGGTTTTAAACTGCCCTTTCGCATTTATTTATTGATTATTTATTTATTATTTTTCTGTGTGTATGAGTGTACATGTGCCATGCAGTGTCTCTGAAGATCAGAGGATAACTTGTGGGAATCAATTCTTCTCTTCTGTTGTGTCTGGGGATCAAACTGTCTGTCGTCTCATGGATCAGACTCAGGAGTGTGGTGGCAAATACCTTAAGTTTTGAAGGTCTTAAATCACAAATACATGCTTTTCAAATATTCCATGCCATAAGATGAGATTTTTCTCTTGCATTACCAAAGCGACTGGGGAAGATTGTTGGCAGTCAGGAGCACACATTGTTCTTGCAGAGGACCCATGTTTGACTCAAAACTTTTTGTAACTCCAGCTCCACACTGCTAAAATCTGTGCTCACACATGCACGAGCATGTACGCATGCACTCGTGCACTTAAACAAATGTGGTGGTGGGTTATGAGAATTACTCAGTGGTTAGAGTGCCTGCCCTTGTCAGTGTAAGGACTCGAAGCCGAGGGAAAACTAGAGAGGTATGGTGGCCATCTGAACTCTGGGACTCAGGCAGACAAATGGATGCCTGAGGCAAGCTAGAGCAACAGAAATCTGTGAGAGCTGGGTTTGGCAGGCTACTCTGTATCAACAAATAAAGTGGAGAGCTATTGAAGTAGAGATCCAACATGAACTTCAGGCCTTCACATGTACGTGCATGGTGGTGTGGCCACACGTGTGTAAACACAGATTCCCGTAGGTACACCACGTACACCTGCACACGCACAGCACATGTGCGTGTACACACATACTCACATGCACGTACACATATCCATGCACAGACAGGACTGAAAGCCATGGTGGGTAAGTGAAGAAAGGTCCAGGCACGATGAGGCATCATGAGAAGGATTAGTTGCTGATTTCATGCTCTACCATCTTTTTCTTGGGGGAAATATGGTTGACAGGTATTGTTTATGTAGACTTTGGAATTTGGCTGTTGATTATGAGAAAAGTAGATCATGGTTCTGGTTGGTAATAAAAAATTCAGTCTTTCACATGAAATAAATCTAAATTTTAGAAACTTTTAACAAAGTGAGTTTGACTGTTTTCTAGCACTTCAAATGTTTGAGATAATGTTGTCAGTGACCTTACCAACTGTATACCAGCTATAGCTGTTTTCTATTAAGCAGACTAGAAAGACAACAATAGAAAATGTTGCTTTGTGTTACTCTTTGTCCTTGTTTTAGTATATACCGTTATTACTCAAAATACATGCTGTTTGTGTTTACAGCAGGCTTATGGCTGCACTGCAGTTAGTTATTAGTCACTACTTCTTTTGTTGTTACATTTGTAGTCTGGCGGAGAACTCCAGACTGCATGAACATCCGCAGAAAGTGTTTAGACTTCTCAGTCATTTTATGAATATACAGGTTTCACAAATATAAAGATTGGAGAAGTCTTTATTTACTCTATGCTTCTTATGACGCTGAACTTAATAGCCACCTGGTTTATTATTTAGAAGTATTAAGAATGACCATAATTACTTTGATGTTTTTCTCACTTAGTTTTTACATTTATTACTTTTTAAAGTTTTGTTTTGTCATGTACTCATTAACATGATACTGGATCATATAAGGGCATTTTCATACATCTATGTAATATGCTCAGAAAACATTAAAGCTCCCATATTTCCTTTCCTTCTCCTTCACACCCCTTGCAAAGCAGATTTAGATCTAATTCTGTACCCCCAGAACTCAGTATGCTTGATTAGGTATGGTGTTATGATTATTGGCTTTTGAATGTGAAAAATTCAAGAGGATATATTACCTTTTTAAATCTTTCTGTCTATGCCTTAGAAGTTTGCAATAATCATATGAATATATTTTTGGTGCATATGAAGTGATATAATATTTCCTACGTATTAGATGACATGTTTCATGACACATTTTCATGATATATGTTTTGCTCCCTCATCTCCTGTCTTCTTGTGATACTCTATGTGGATGTACACAAAAGCCTCTCCCAGATCAAGTTCATTTTCCTTAGTCTGCCTTGCTTAGCTTGCTCTTGTTACTCTGAGAGTCAATGCCTCATATACCCCTACCCTTAGTTTTACCTTCTCCAGGAAGATTCTGATGACACATCAACAAGGCAAAACCAACCAACCAACCAACTAAGCAAGCAAGCAAGCAAAAAACAAACAGAAAACTCAAATTCCTTCTATTTCCAATGCTGCTAATCCTGAAGATATTTACTGTTTTCAAAAAATCCTACATTTGATAGAAATTCTTTGTAAAAAAAAACCAGGTTTTCATAGTTAGATTGAGCAAAATTATGAGTATAATATACATGTATCACATAAATTAAATGCATAATTTTTATACCTTATTTTATTTATCTTTTAAAATTATCTTTAATATATTTTACAGTCTAGTCTTTATGCCCTTCCCTGTCTGCCCCCAACAGTTCCTCATCCCATTCCTCCTCCCCTCTCATGGGTGGATCAGAGCTCTGATGAGGTGTATCAAATGATTTGTTTGGATTGCAGGCAGGATCTATATTCAGTAGATGGCTGATCTGGTTAGACCCAGCACAGTACCCATCCATGTTATTATGTGCCTTCTCCATGCTTGTTACAACTCTGTGCAGTTTCTATGTTATTTCTTCTTTAGCTCAGATCATAAAATCATGTACTCCATGTAACTAACTGATGAAATTACTGTTTTGCAATAATTCATAGAACTTGTTAGACTCACATCTTATTTTTATTGGATATTTTATTTATTTACATTTCATATATCATTCCCTTTCCCCATTTTCCCTCCCTAGAGGCCCCCTATACCATTCCCCCTCCTCCTTTTTGTTTTTATACCATTTTAATTAAATGCAAGTATTAAAGTCAGTTCTAGGTTGAGGAACTAGCAATACAATAGATGGAAATAGTCAAGGAACAAGCAAGACAATAAACCCAAACAGGCAAAGAACAAGCAAGGCAATAAACAAAGTTTCATGAACTCTCCTGTGATCACTGTTTCTAAGGGCTTGTCAGGATGACCAAAATATCTGAGCCTACTTCCCTGTCCTAGCCCAAAGTCATTTTCATGTCTGAAGACTACTTCCTTGTTCTAGCCTAAGATTTAGATTCCTGCCTGAAATTACTTTTTTGTTCTAACCTAATGTCAGAATCCTGCCTGAAACCCACAGGCTCAGTTTTGTTTATGAAATTAAAAAGCGGGGAAAGGTGGAGAGCCTTTGGGGCTGCTTGGCAAGAATCTAACATGGACCAAGGACAGGAAAATGGGCTGGTTGGCAGGAATAGGACATTGGCCAAGGACAAGGAAGTGGGCTTCAGACTCACATATTATAACGAATCCTTTGGTTTGTGTTCTTATACACTCAGCTTAAGAATCAGTGTAGAAATGGCTGGGGAAGATCATTGTTTTAAGCAACTACCATATTATATGAATAAATTCCTTTAGTATTGTTCCAATATAATACAATCCCTCACAAAGCATCACCCAAACATTACCTTCCAAGGCTAAATTTTATAACATCTATACATCTCAAAAGCATTCCTTCAGTCAAAAAAAAAAAAAAAAAAAAAAAAAAAGAATAAAAACCCAAACTGGATTTGTAATTTTTTAGCTTTAATTTTCTGTTTCAACTGAAAAATCTGATTCACGTTTCACACAGCTGCTGTGTCTGAGCAAACAGACTTGACAGCTCTGCTTATTAATTACCCCTACTGCTGATCTTCTATTGATCTTCCATTGATCTTCCATATGAGCATTTGGCAAAATGCTGACTGAGAACGTGGTACTGTAGAGATAGTCCTGTAATTAAGAACATGTACTGCTCTTCCAGAGGACCGGAGGTTTGTACCCAGCATCCACATTGGGCAGATTATGACTACCCGGGATTTCAGTCCCAGGGACGTCCTGCTTTTTTCTTGCCTCCAGGGCACCTGCACTCCTGTTCACATGCCTACACACTTATACATACATGTAATTAAAATGAGTTAAACATTTAAACCAAAAGAGGATATACAGTATTGAGAAGCACTGTTTCTAGTGTGAAATAGAGTAAAGGTGGCTTCAAAGATTACGGTGGACCCATTTGCTGGCCTCAATGTTTGTGTCAAGACTCTAAAGTCATTTTAGATAAATATGATAATTAGGTAAATATACATATATATATGTGTATATATATATGTATGATAATTAGGTAAATATATATATTTATACATATATATATATTTATTATATATATATAACATTTATTATATATATGTATACATATATACATACACACACACACACACACACATATATATATATATATATATATATATATGTATATATATATATATATATGTATCTTGTTAGAATCCAGTGTCAGTAATTAGATTTTGTAGTTCATGGCTCTTTTCCAAATGTGTCAGAAATGTTAAATTCGTGTTTCTAGGCATCCTGAATCAGGATGCCATTCCAGGATAAGATGTCAAATGGGGGCTGGGCAAAAGCATAAACCTGAATTTAAAGTCTCTGTAGATTATGTACCCAAATATAGAGGAGTTATATTTATAACAACACAACATCAGGGAGGCTGTTTTTTGGTCTATATATTATTTATTAACATTAATAGTTTATTTTTAGCCAATCATCCTAAATGATTCATTCTTATGGACTCTTGACACTTAAAGGAAACTTTAACTGAAATTGTGTAGGTATACATTGCTAAATACAGCACAAACTCATACATTTTTCTGTTTAAACCTCATCCATGGTGTATATTTGAACATATGTCAGGAGGTTATAGCTTTGGCTGCTAGTTTTACTACTTTGAAGATGTAGTGTGCAAACAAAGCTTCATTCTAGTTCTGATCTCCCCAGGTCATGCTTTTTAAGTCTAAAAAGTCTCTGTACACATTTCTAAGTAAATCTTTGGATCTATTTACTCCCTGTCATTTGCTGAAAGCAAGTGTTGAATATTTACATATTCAAATCAATGGTTTATTAGCTTATATTGGACAAAAATTCATCCTTACTAAAATTTGGAGCAATACCAAGGCAGACCCCAAGCCCAGGAGGAGTTGGCCAACAAAAAGGGGACTCAGTTTATCTGTGTAAGTATGTGTATGTATTGTTTATCTGTTTCTGTTATTTTTATTTTTTTACTTTGTTTCAGTTATTATTTTTGTCAGAGAAGGAGCATAATGTTGGATCGGTGGAGGGTAGAATCTGGGTAGAGATGGAAGAGGGGAAAGAATATGACCAAAATATATTATATATATATTTATCAAATAATAAATAAAAGCATAATTTAAAGGACAAATTGGAGCAAATCATTTGTCATTGTGTTGGAAGTTGAAATATACAGGAATCCTGCTTTTCAGTATGCATATATTCTTTATAAATTGAGACATTTTTCACATGGCATTTCTCTGATAATACATGCATGTCTCTATTTTTAAGGGATGAAATATTTGTACATAGTAATGTATTACTAGAATCTATGTATAGTGTTTGTTTAATTCCCGTGCAAGTCTGGCAATCATTATGATCTGTTTAAAAGGGTCCATAAGGAGCTGGTGAGCACACAGTGAAGGCTCAGGTACATCCTGCCAGTGTGCAGATGCCAAGCAGAGGCCTGAGAGGAAATCACACAGGAGGTCATACTGTGCATATGGGTCTTTCTGATGCTTTGTCCTCTCTTCAGCCCTTAAGGTTGGAGGGCCTCGCCTATGGAACTGTCAGTTCTGTTTTAGCATGCTGCATGACTTTCTGGAAGCCATCACAGTCTCTAGGTCAGGTAGTGGGAACACTGAGCCCGTTAGAGAGACAGTAGCAGTAGATACTAACTCAAAGAACACTATCACTGACAAGATGGGGACCAGGAAACAGTGTACACAGTACACAGTACACAGTAAACATTTAAGGCATCCAATAACAGATGTTCTGTGGTCTTGCAAAGAAACTCAAGTTTACCTGTAAGAATGGTCCTAAGATTACAGATTAATAGATATCCTGAAGTGATACATGGACAGTTATTTAAAATCAGAAGAAAATTGTAACACTAGACATAAAGTGTGACTCACAGCACAAATGCTCAACTGAGGTCTCTGGTAGATGTTTGAGACATGTGTGTATTTTTCTGTTGCTTGTTTTAAGTGGAAATAGTTTTCTGTGCTTACCATGTACCTTGTGGATGAACTTAACAGTTATAACCAAATGCAAAACTCAGTGTGTGTTTAAGTTATTTTTTGCGAAGGGCTTATTTTTTATTGAAAATCCTTTTGCATACAGTATATTCTGACCATGGTTCCCCTCTCCTAACCTCTCTACTCACCCTACTCTGTGCTCCCCCATCCTCCACTTTATTTAGAAAACAGGCAAATGGGCAAATAAAAAACAAACAAACCAGAATGAAAAACAAAGCAAGAAAAAATAAAACATAAGAAATACATACACACAGAGACACTCAAAAGCAAAGCCCATAAAACACAAAATCTGAAATCACAATCCATAAGCAAAAGGTCAAAAGATAAAAAAAAAATATCCAAACAAAGCAATATGAGACAAAGTTCTACAAAAAAATGCCACTGAGTTTGTTTTGTGTGGGCCATCTACTGCTGGGCATGGAGCCTACCCTTAAGTGTGCTTTGTATACCCAGTGAGACTCCATTAGAGAAAACTGTTTCCTTTGTAAGCAGTCTGTCAGTTGGAGATAGATGAGGGGGAACTCATGTCCACGTCTCCCTCTCAACACATTGAAACAATGTCATGACATCAAAACGATTTTATCTAGTGTAATTGGATCTGCCTCCTCCTATCTGAACTCACTGCTTGCACTTTCTCAGACTGTCTTGATACATCAGTTATGAAATTTTATGTCTAGATACTCCTTATATATGGCCTTTGATATCATTTATCTTTGTACTTCCAAGTTTATTAAATCAATCCTGACCTCTCCAAAATTGTAAATTCATTCCATGGCTGTCAATTTGAAACATTGTTTTGATGTTTTAATAGCCAATTAAGTCAGTATATATTTAGAACTCATCTTTAATTCTTACAAAAATGCCTTGACATTTGATAAGGAAGAACCATAGATGAGCCTGCTTGAAATGTTGGCACTTGCTGAAAGCAGGCTACTTTCTTTCTACTGCTCTATTCAGAGGTGACTGAGAAGGGCAGAGAGGCAGACGTATAAACAGCTTATTGGACAATGCATCTTAAGGTGGAGGGAGAAATGGCTTGAAGCATAAAGACATGCATACTCTTGGGCAAGACTAGTGACATAGCTTAATTACTAGGGATTTAGAAGAATCGACAACTAGAAGTGAGGTTGTTTGAAGAGGAGGCATGCAAATCAGAGCTAAGTTTGTGAATGACATTTTTTCAAATGATTCTCAGCAGTCAGAAAGCCAACCTGAGACTTCTTTGCTTATTAGCCAGATTTTCCTTTGCCACCTCACTGCTGTCATTAACAACAGCATGATGGGGGCTGTACATGGATATAATAGCATAAGTTTCATTGTTCTAAGACTCATCTACAAACTAATGTATCTCAGGCAACAAACAGCGGCCAGCGTCAAGCACTTGAGTGGTTGGTAAATCCATCTCAGCCACAGAAGCAGCATTTCATTCTTAAGGGAGTTGATGAAGGTAATGGGTTTGCATTCCTAGTAATTCTTACCAGAACCAACACTAAAAGGGTGCCTGTTTTAACCAGTTGGGAAGACGTTCATGTGGTCTCAGATTGTGTGAAGGTCTGACAATAGGCACATAGAGAAATCACTTGCCTTTCTACCATCTCACGAGAAACAAATGCATTTGATGGCTTGTAAAAGGCTCAGGCAAGTTGCTAGCTTAGACCTTGTCTTGTAGAGTTGGGATATTGCCCCCAGGATGTCCTATGTGCAATCAGTGTTGTTATTAGCTTTTGTGTACTTGATAACTGGAACTAAAGCCCAGGAAGCAGGAAGTAGGAATGAAACTGGCCTTAGTCCCACAAGTCTTCTGATGCACCATCAGAATCTGTTTCTAGCCTTTGTCCTTCTCACACCACCACTTTCTGCCACGACTGGGTTTCTGGGAATAACTTGTCTGACAGAAGACACTCCTAGAAGTTGACTGGAACCTTATCTGATTACTAAGCTTTGTACCACATGACCGTCAGACAAAAAACTGACAGGTTGACCCATGTGTGCCCCCTCCTGTTTTCTTCAGAGCCACTTGGATTCCTGCTGCTCCTTGAAATTCAGAATTTGCTAGAGAAAGTCCTGACAAGTCCAGTTGCTTTGAGAAATCTTTCCACTATTTCCCAGCAGTAGACAAGGTTCCGAATCCGTTTTCTCCAACACTAACAGCAGCACCAAAGAGAATGTAATGCAATGAAAGACACTTGCCTCTGTTCAGTGCAGTTTTTTCCCCATGAATTATGTATCCAAATATTAAAACGAAGGCAAACTGAGACCCTATGAAGAGGATGCAGATTTATTTAAAAGACTCCAGACTTCTTGGTTCATATAGCTTTGACTCATTGTCTTGAGATATTTAGACCAAATATTACCTTTTATAAAATATGTATAGATATGTTTATGCTTTTTAAGTGTGCATAATAAAAGCATTACAAAGATATCAAGCAGAGCATAAAATATCCTCTATATTCTGTTTCCTCTATATAAAACATTCATTTCCCTTTAATTAATTAATTGTTTAGTTTAGGAATCAGAGCCTTACTGTAGTCCAGGCTGGCTTGGAACTCACAGAAATCCTGATCTTCTTCTGTCTTAGTTTCTCAAGTGCTTAGATTTAAAGCTATCTAACTAGATATTTCTAAAGTATTTACCTTTTGTGCTTTGTATCAATCCCAAATGATTCCACCCAATGCTGTATATCTATGCTTTTATACCCATTCCTAGGATGTTCTTGGTGATCTGTCTAGCCTCTGTCCTGATTTGGTCTGTCTGCACTTTATCTTTTGTTATACTCTGGGACTCTTTTCTTCTTTGGAATCCCTTTATTCAGTGGAAGGATTGTGCATAGTTTTAGAAAAGATATATTTTGTAACCATCATCCCTGGCACTGTGCCTAGCAGGCGGGAACTACCAGTGAATGAACTGTGGATGTAGTGGAGAGATGCGGTTGTTTTTGCTTTGTAGCCACTAAGCATGGGAGAAAACAATGCTCTCAAATATACTTTGCAAATGTAGTGGCCCCACGCCTGTGTAGAGGCGCGGAAAGTCACAGAACTGTGAAATAAAAGCAGAAGGACTCATGAAAACTAACTTCATCACTGTGTCAATGGTCATGCACTTAAAAATGACTTATGCTCAATTGCAGATGACAGAGGAGGGGTCCACCGTTTCCTGTGTGGTAGAGCGAACCAGGGGAGCTCTGGGTTCCGTTCATGTTTTCTACACTGTCTCCCAGATTGAGTCAGAAGGCATCAATTACGTGGTTGATGATTTTGCTAATGCCAGTGGCAGCATCACCTTCCTGCCTTGGCAGAGATCTGAGGTAAACGCTGCTGCCTGCATTTCTTTGGATGCTTCTCAGAAAGGATTTTACCATCTGTTTATTGATTCATTGATTAGCAATTCCTTGGTGTTTATGCATTTAAAACTATGTGTGAAATTAGTTGTATCCATTATTCTATAAGACAGAAAATAAATGTGCTTTTCTCTAAGAGAGAAATTAGGAGTTTTTAAAGTTAGTTTTGTAAATTCTTTAATGATGATACAATACAATTGATAGAGCTTGAGGATACATCATTCCAGGTTTGTATTATTAAAATTTGTTCTTACTTATCTATTTCGAAACATATAGTCAAAGTAGGTCCTGGACTTGTCATTCTTTTCCTCTCTCCTACTCCTGAGTACTGGTATCGATGTGTATTGCCATTCCTATGTGTTTATATTGCTATCACAAAATGCTTTGCACAAGGGAGTTTATGAACAGCAGCATTTTTTGTTCATAGTTATAAATCATGGGATTCCCAAGGTCAGGATGCTTGTAGATTCGATGCTTGCTGAGGCTCCCTTTCTGCTCCAAATCTGTGGCACCAATTGACTGTGTCATCTAGTAGAAGGCGTAAATGAGCTTCCCACGGCCTTTGTCATAAGGACACCTATCCCATTCAGTGAGTCTCCTTAAAGACCAGGTTTCTTCCACAGGCTCCTCTCCTAATACTTGGGAGCAAGATATTAACATCTGAATTTTGGGGGTATCACATTCAGCTCATTAAAGCAAGCATTACTAAAGAATCAATATCCTCAGATCTCTTTATGTTTATATAGCTGCCTACACAGGTATATATGTTTAAACATGCAAGTTCATTTAAAATAAGTGACGTTGATGGCAGTTTGAATCGTATATTATTTAGCTGGTTGTTTTCTTAAGTGGCAGTCGCTACTGTGCTTTTGCATTAAACAGGTCCTGAATCTCTATGTTCTTGATGAGGACATTCCTGAGCTACATGAATATTTTCGGGTGACGCTGGTGTCTGCAGTTCCAGGAGACGGAAAACTTGGTTCAACTCCCGTCAGTGGTGCCAGCATAGATCCTGAGAAGGAAACCACAGACATCACTGTCAAAGCTAGTGACCACCCTTATGGTAAACCACTCTGCTGCGTTAATTGTTCTCTGTTCTCTCTTAGCTTGCTGTTGGTGTTCTCTCTCTCTCTCTCTCTCTCTTTCTCTCCCTCCTCCTCCTCCTCCTTTTCTTTCTTTCTTTCTTTCTTTCTTTCTTTCTTTCTTTCTTTCTTTTTTTCTTTCTTTCCTCCCTCCCTCCCTCCCTTCTCTCTCTCTCTTTCTCTCTTTCTTTCTTTCTTTCTTTCTTTCTTTCTTTCTTTCTTTCTTTCTTTCTTTCTTTCTTAAGAACCTCTTATAAGTAAATCTGAACTAGAACTCCCTTCAGACCTCTGCAATCATGAACATCTATCTTGTGTTTTGTAGGACATTGATTATGAAAGATAATATAAAGATTAACTTCTTAGCTTAAGTAATACATTCAGAAAGTCTTGCACGTTATTTAAAGTGAAAAAGTATTTTTATATGGTTATCGAAATTCATATAATTAAAACATTTATGTTGGCTCTTGTGTTAGAGTTTCCATTGTTGTGAAGAGACTCTATGACCAAGGCAACTCTTATAAAGGAAAACGTTTAATTGGGGCTGACAGTCTGTTATCATCATAGTGGGAAGTGTGGTGGCATCCAGGCAGACATGGTGCTGGAGAAGGAGCCAAGCGTTCTACATGTTCATCCACAGATAGCAGAAGGAGACTGTGTTTCACACTGGGTGGAGCTTGAACATGGGAAACCTCAGAGGCTACTCCCACAGTGTCACAATTCATTCGACAAGGCCACACCTACTCCAACAAGGCCTCACCTCCGAATAGTGCCACTTGCCATAGGCCAATCATTCAAACACATGTGTCTGTGGAGGCCATTCCTATTCAAACCACCATAGTATGTTAATATTAAAGTAATTAAAAACTTTGTAATTTTTATTTTATTATATTTCAAGAGATATAGTATCAGTATAGTAGTTTGAATATTACACTTATAAATGATAGATTTAATTAGAAACCATTGATGTTGAAATTATTTTTTATCAAAATGATACTTTGTGTGTGAATGAAGGAAAAAAGTTTAAGTGTTTAGGTAGGTAAACTGGGAGTGCCTTATTCTATTTTAGAATTAAGTTTTAAAGAAAGTGTTGAACATTTTTTAGAGTATCATCAGTATGGCTGTACATGCATTCAGGAGTTCCAGAAACTTATCAAATATGAGTAAATGTATTTTTAAATTTCCTTAATGCTTCTCTTATTGATTATTCAGTGGGATTAACAAAATCTTCTTTGAATAGACACAAGGAAAATTAACATTTTAATGTGGGACATTAAGAAGGCAAAAAGGCATTCTGGGTGTGGCTTTAGACATGGCTGGGAGACATGATGTCACAGGAAATTCCCATTCCTCTGGTTCTTCCAATGTTTTTGCCCTCTCTTCCACAATTCCAAGAGTTTGGTGCAAGATCTTTGTTACAGATCTATCATTTGGGACAACTCTGCATTGTAGATTGGTTGTAGGTTCTGTCTGTTGCATTAGAGACATTTCCTCACTGAGCAGTGAGGTTTACATTTATCTGTGGGCATTGGGAAATTTTTGGAATATAGTTGGAGATTATGTTGGTTTAGTAAAGTAGTAGTTGTAGGTCTTCCTCCAAGAATCATGACTTCACTAACCCTGAGTATTGGCTGTGTTCACGGTACCAGGCATGATTTCCTTCTTGCTTGAGGGGGTCATAAGTCCAACTGGTTCCTGCTAGGACATGTATGTCATCACTGTACCCTTAGTACAGGTGCTCTGGTTGTTGTTGTGGTTCTTAGGTGGCAAAGCTGGGTAGGGCTATTGGTTTCTTCCCTCCCGCACTCTCAATACATGACAGAAAGACTTAAAAACAATTATGGATGTAGCTTCTGACGTTTCTAGAAGACATGATCATACATCATACCAGAATGGCTGCCTAAACATAAGCTGAACAAGGATGGTACCAACAGATGTGCTAATACAGGCAGGGGAAATCTCATGAGGCCTCAGCCCTACACAGAGACCTCTAGGAAACCAGATTATGCTGAGAGTAGGAGAAGTTGTCCTTCTTAGGGAAGAGCAGAGCAACTGCTTATTGAATGATCAGCTCTGGAGACTTATATATACAAGTAATGCCATATAGACTGAACAGGTTGTATTTCTGTATTTAAGCATATATATTCCTATATATACACATATATTTATGTAACAACAATTAAAATTAGGCTTTGAATTTGAAAACAGCAAGGTGGGATGTATGGGAGAGTGGAAGGGAAAGGGGAATGCTATTTAAATATAATCTCAAAAATAAAAGAAATAATTTTAAAAAGCCATAAAAAATATTCTGCACCAAAAGCATGTTAATTTATCTCTGTGAAAAGCGTTTCTTTGTGAAGCTCCTCTGGATTTCAGCTGGTGATAGAAATGACTGCACAGGATTGTGCAAAAGACTATACAGAGAAGCAAGCGCTGCTCCCACGGGTGACTAAGAAGCCCCTGTCTTTGTCTCTACTAGGCTTGCTGCAGTTCTCCACAGGGCTGCCTCCTCAGGCTGAAGATGCAATGAGTCTGCCTGCCAGCAGTGTGCCTCACATCACAGTGCAGGAAGAGGATGGAGAGATCCGTTTACTGGTCATTCGTGCACAAGGGCTCCTTGGCCGGGTGACTGTGGGTTTTAAAACAGTATCCCTGACAGCATTCAGTCCAGAGGACTACCAGGTATGTATTACTAAGACTTGACATTTTTTATTTTTATTACATGTATGAGTGTTTTGCCCGCATGTGTTTTTGTGCACCATATGCATGCCATCCCTGCTGAGACCACAAGAGAGCTTCCGATTCCCTGAAGTCAGAGTTACAGAGAGGTGAGAGCCAACATGTGGATCCTCGGGACAAATAAATGCTCTCAACCACTGAGCCTTTCTTCTTCCCTTCACCATGCCTTTAGAAGGGGCATTCACACCTTTGCACTTGAACACAGTCCTCCTGGAGGACTGGAAACATCTAGCATCCTATGAGGAACTTATCAAACAAACAAGGACTGGTTGTTTTATGACCCTTTTAAATTTGTGGAAGTTGACAGTTTATTGCAATGGAATGTGGCACTTAGGTAGCTCTCAGATTGTATGTCATACTCATTCTAGGTTTCCCTGTGTAGTTTGTTATAATGACATGGCTTTGGTTGCGATTCTTAACTCTTTCAAACTCTCTAAGAAAGTCCCCTAGATAAAAATACAAATTACAAAGATACTATATCTGCATGTTTTTTAAAATTTATCATTTTTTTTTCTTCAAAGGAGAAGCAACATGGCACTGTAGTATGGTGCTAAGGATTTAGACATGGACAGAACTAGGTTTTCACTTGATCTCTGCATGTTGATTGTAGAGACACATCTTTCCTACTATGAATTTCTTCACCTATAAATTCCTGATGTATCCATTGAGCAGGATCATGCTGGAGATGAATGGCAGCACTGTGTGTGTTATACACCGTTCACGATACATATAGTAACATTCAGTTACCACTACCTGCTCGACATCAGTCTTACATAAGAAAATTATCAGAATTTCTTCTTGGGAATACTTCTCAATAACATACTTCAATGATTATTGTTTCCTGAACAATTCATTCTTTTAAGTTTTCAGTTTCTTGTTCCCTACCTTCCTCTTTCACAGTACTTTGTACCAAATCTTGGCTTACTGAACTCCATTGAGCACAGGAGACCTCAAAGCCCACTCCCACAGATGAAAGTCTCTAACCCAGCTAGTTATGTAGTCATAGATTTCTTCTTCCAAAACCACGAGATTAGCTAGGCACCAGTGTTTGGAAGGGGCCAAACTGTCAAATGAACTGCAGGAAGGCCATTTTCTCTGTGATGTGGAGGACTACATATGGAGAAAGAGGATATGGTCTGTGTAGACAGGACTACTCAAACATACAGAAGTCATACTACACTTTCAGCTTTTTGTTAATTTTTTTTTTTTATAAAGAGAAGAAAGGCAGAAGGACTGCGCATCCATAAACACTAGGATGCATTGTGGAGACTGGGGCATGAGAGACAGACCAGGTGCATGCCTGCTCCCCATAGATATCAAAAGAGGCACTGGATCTCCTTGAATTGGACTTACACATGGTTATGAGCTGCCATGTGGGCACGGGGAATTGAACGGGGATCTTTTGGAAGAGCAGCAGCTAGTGTTCTTAACTGCTGAGTTCTAATACTCTTTCTAGAATCTTCTCCGTAGAGTCTGATTGGTCTTGGCTAGTTTAGAACCTCAAGCATTTAACACTGGTGCCTGCAAGCGCTCCATGCTGACAAAATGTGTAACTGAGTGAACCCGCACTCCACCCTCTCATTTAGCTGAGATTATTCACAGCTGTAGAAGGTAAAACAAGCATTCGCACACACTGACGCCAAAAATATTAAATTTCTTTAAAGTTTATGGCAGTAAACTCAGGAAGAAAATGGTGTTGTCAAATATTAGAAGAGAATTCTTTGTGCAAAAGAAACATTTCTCTAAGAATCTTTGCATGTCAGCTACGAAGATTTCTTACATCTCTAACTTATTTTTGATGAACAAGAAGAGAGAAAAACAGAAGCCCACCTACTTTATGTAATTGAAAAATAAGTATTTGTTAGAGCTTGGGGAGTAGCTCACTGGTGGACCACGTGACAATCATGTGGAAAGTCTAGTGTTTAATCTGTGGCATCACACGTAATAATAATGAAAAGCACGTGTTTAGAATTTACATTCTACATTTTCATATTTACTTATGTGTTTACGTTCTCCCGTTTCAGAATTTATGACAATGTGGCATACAGCAAACGTTGTCATTTTGCAGTCTTGCATACAGAATAATTGTCATGTGACGATGGGTCAATCTCATTTTTGTTTCAGAGTGTTGCTGGCACGTTAGAATTTCAGTCGGGAGAAAGATATAAATATATTTTTGTCAACATCACTGACAATTCCATCCCTGAACTGGAAAAATCTTTTAAAGTTGAGTTGTTAAACTTGGATGGAGGAGGTAAGGCTGGTAACAGGTAAATAGCAAATATTTGCTTGCTTGCCAACCATGATGTCACTAGAGAGAACCAATTCAAAGATTGCTTGTCTGCCGACCGTGATGTCACTAGAGAGAACTGCCGACCGTGATGTCACTAGGGAGAACTGCCGACCGTGATGTCACTAGGGAGAACCAATTCAAAGATTCCTGTGCATCATTCACTGTACATTTGCACTGAATGCAAAAATCCCTGCTGCCATGCATATTGACGAATTCTAAAACGACTAGGTTACTTTCTTTCTTTTTGAAATTTCTTAATTGCTGCACTAGAGTTGTCTTCAGATATAACACATGCGTCTGTGAGTGAGGTCCAGAGAAATAATTCTAGGGAAGACAGGTTTATGTTATTCCGAATTGTGACAGTCAGAAATCTAATTATCAAAGGTCTTTGCAGTTAAAACTCAGTGCGTGGCAATCCTTTCTGTGGCAAAGGGAAGCTGTTCTCATTTCTTCCTCTTGGATGAGCCATTTCTGTGTTTCCTTCCAGAAGTGTTAATGTATTTATGGGGTAGGTGCTGCTTAGGCAGCGATTGAATACCCGCAGTGTGCACTGCGCTACCTTTGATAGCTATAATGTTTTTATGGACATTTTCTTAAATAGCAAACCTGCTATTATCTCACCATTATCTACATGTGCATCGTGTAATGAAGAAAACCATAGACTAGAGAGCTTTCAGACTGAAAGTCTAGGCAGAACACATGTACAGGACTGTCTTTCTGTATGAGTAAGATTTTGGGGGTACGTAAATAAAATTTCCTTTTCCTAGATGAAGACACAGAGATCTAAGCCAGTGCTTGAGAGCAGAGGACATAGTCATGAGACAGCACTGCACACCAGTGAAGGCATAAAGCAGGAGGAGTAGTTGCACGGATGCATGTACAAATGCCACTGTTGTCTGTAGACAACATCGCCACAGGGGTGTACGCACGCCAGACTCATAACTCACTTCAGCAATCAGAAGATCAATATGCACTATTAGAAATCACTATTTGTATCATCTGAAAGAGAATGTTAGTGACTGTCACCAGTAAGGTTAACAATGAACCACTGAGGGCCAGGTGCGTCGCCACATTTACTCCCAGTGCCTTTGAGGCCAGCTTAGTCTGTGTTAAGGGCATAGTGAGATTCTGACTCAAAAAAGAAATCATCAAACTCTGCAGGGCTGGGATAAATGCCAAGGCCCCGTGCATTGATCAAGGAATCAATCAAGGAAGTGATTGATCATAGAACTGCATCCCATTCTCTGTCCACCAAACGTAACCAAGATAGTTATCTTCATGGTGATACCTAGACGTTATGTAGAAACATTTTCTCGGATCTTTAGAATGTATAGTTATAAACTACTAGGTGATGATGGAGTCTCATTTGCATTTCCTAGGAAGATGAACTCAGTTTTTGGTAATGAGTTGAGGGTAAGAGGGAAAGCTGACTAGACACCGACCTTTCCTCTGTATGAGTTCTTAGGTTTTGTGTAATAAATGAAACAACTTACAGGCTAAATTTTTCTCGAGTCCAAAGCGCACACCTTGTGCCATACTGTTTTTTTTTTTCCTCTAAAGTTGACTGAGCATGCTAACCATGGTTTTAATAGATGTTTGATACTAGTTAAGGCGTTGAATTTTACATTTCTTTTTTATGACTTCTCGACAGTATGGGAGAAGTTATAAACTGTATAGTTGCTGGCAATCAGTTCTCTGAGATGATTTCAGGCCATGCTGTGTGCTATGCATTCTCATGCCTGAAATATTCCAGTCTCTGTTGAGGGAAGGACCAAACCCAAGACAGACCTTAACCTGGCCTGTCAATCAGGGACCTTGGTAAATGTGGCTTGTTTTTCGTATCTGCTCTCTCATTTTTGTTGTCGTGGTCCTTCCTTTCTTTATAAATATTTGGCAAAATCGTGGTTGGAGTATACGTTGTGTTAGATATGAAAGTCTAACTACTTTATATTGGTTACAGCTCTTCTGTTCGCCAGGCATTATATATTTTGAGCATTGTATTAATTATATTTTTTAAAGCTTTGTGAGATTTCTGTAAACTACAGAGCCCTTTACAGGTGAGAAAGCTGGGATCGTGAGGAAGATGCAGTGCTTTGTTGAGTTTACAACTGATGCCTTTCCTAGACCGGGTTAAAGTAGACTAATGATTTAAGACTCTGCTGACAATGTTGGTGTCAAACCAATCAGGCAGTTAAGTTTGAGAAGGGCAGATGTGGTGGGGTCTGAGTGTGTGGATGGGGAAATGTTAGCAGCATTTCCTTAGTTTTGAATTAGTTGTGACTGACAAGGTAAACTTCGCTGGCTTGTAAGTCTAAATATATGGTTATATGTACAAATATTATAAAATATTCAAAATGCTATAGATTTATATTACTACAAATTGCAAAAATCTTCAAAAAAGATTATTTAAATAACTGGACATGGACAATATTAGTTACTATTTATGTGGAGTGTTTCCTAAAACTGGAAAGATTTACGAATTTCCATGTGATATTACATATTATCATTCAAGATGCTCTAGTGACGATGGAAGAATGTACATCACTGAGTGGCTGTTACTGCCTTTTCTTCTTTACTCGCTATGTTTTAAATGATCTTAATTTTCTCACTGTGTTGTTGTGTGTTGTGTGGGCCGTCTCTGTGTGTCTCTTGTGAAGTGTCTGAATTCTTTAGGGTTGATGGCAGTGGTAGTGGAGAAGGGGACACGGATTTCTTCCTTCCTCCTGTTCACACTCATGGTAAGCAGCTGTCCCATGGTCTCTTGCTAGTATTTTTGCTTCAGCTTCTCATTCCAGAGAGAGCAATGCTAACCACTTCCTGTCATCTCTTGTAACTAGATGATCCTTTGTGTGTTTTAACTCATTAACCATCATAACAGCTCGGTGATGTAGACAGAATCTCATTCTTGCCTGCTTGTTATGGACAGGCACTCCTCACCACATGGGCCCAACATAGTTTGCTGACTCTGAATTCATAGAAACTTTGCCTGAATGCCATTAAAATGAATGATTGATGGAAATACATGGCTTTGAATGCCTGGAAGGTGATTGACGGAACATTTGTACTTTCATGTTCAATCTGTCCCACTTATTTTCTGTACAACAAGGAGCATGAGTCTGTATATGCATCACTTCATCACAACAAATGAGAAAAAGGAGAAGGAAATGAAGGGAAAAAAGTTCCTAGTTAATTGCAGTTAAACAGATTTTTTTCTGAAATAGATTCGGATACAGATGTGCTTCAGCTTTTTAGCCTAGTTGTTTTCTCATGTATGCAGAGAATATTTAGAATAGCTGCCGTGTCATGGATCACACTGCCCAGCCCTCACATGCTCCCTTTGCTAGTGTTAGAGTTTGCACGTTTGGCCTCAGAGTGCATGCTGCTATTGCTGCTCCATTTGGTTCTAACGCCCACCAGTACACCACACCGTTTCTGTGACTGTTGCATTTAGGATTGCCCAACTTCTTGTCTGCAGGCATCAATAGCAAATACTACTTAGGAGCCCTGAGTGTTGCTTTAGGCTTTAGCATCTTTTCTGGTACAGGCACAGATTATTTGGGATCTAATCTAATTACAGTATGATGGAAAAGTAGGCTTAGAGTACACGTTGGAAGCAGACTCTCCATTTGGACGGATTAAGGTCCCAGGGAAACCACTGTTCAGAGAGTTTACAGTAGGTTTGCCTTATGGCCTTGAGAGGTCAGCAGAGTAGTGGGATGCCTTTCTCACAAGCTTTGTGTGGGAGAATGCACTTTCATAGAGAAAGAAAGAGAAACACAAGTTTTCCCTGTCCATCTCCAAATGTCCCAGCAGCACACGTTGGCCAAGCAGAGAGGGTCATAGAAACACAAACATGTGTGGCAACCATTTGAGTCCACCTTTCTTTCTAAAGCAAATTAGAATGTACTCCATGAATAGAAAGCATTTAAAATTTTTATTCCGATAGTTGTTCTTTGGCTTTTTGGTGGTTTATAAAATACTGATTAACATTTTTTTCCATTTGTGGGAACTTGCAGCCAGTCTAGGAGTTGCTTCCCAGATTCTGGTGACCATTGCTGCCTCTGACCACGCTCATGGGGTGTTTGAATTCAGCTCTGAGTCACTCTTTGTCAGTGGAACTGAACCAGAGGATGGATACAGTACTGTCGTATTAAATGTGAGTACTTTCTGAGTCATCTCCTAATCGTAAAATGGTGTAGTAAATTTATAGGGCATGCTTCTTCTCTTCTTTTCTGTGTTGGGGTTTAGAGTGAGTCTGCATGTACCTGTAGGGCAGATTGCTAATTAGTGACTTAGTGTTTGCATGTGGTTGCATTTACGTGTAAATTTGGTACTTTGAGGGGTCCTGACCTTGTAGAGAATATACTGTGTTAGACTTGGATTCCTGGAGGCAACTTGGAAAAAAAAGAAGATGGGTATCCCAGGAAGAAAAGTGTTCTTTAATTAGAACAGTGAAGGACCATGGGAACATGGAAGGGAGGCTGTGTGTGAGGCGTGGGGTCTTGAGGATTTACGGGAAGGAAAAGGGGAACTTTGGGGATGGAAAGTCAACCTTTAGGTCTGTTACTACGCACTGTGGAGTGTTAGACACCAGTGGGTGTGATGTACTAATCTCCTCAGGCAAAGCTTTTCCATGGATGTCATCAGTCAGCTCAGCTTTCCAGTCCAGAACTTCTCAGTCAACTGAGGCTTGTAGGCTTCATGATAGAATTCTAGAATTCTGTTTCACAGGTTTCTGCATTAGTTCTCATAGACTGTGGCAACAAACACTTCAAAATTTCAGTGGCTTCTTAGTGCAAGAAAATGTTGCTGGGGGGGGGGGGCTGCGGTAGTGAATTAGAGAATTTAGCAAGTAAGGGCTCTTCCTACCAAGCCAGACAACCTGAGTTTATATTGAACCTACATGGTGAAAGCAGAGAACTTACTCCTGAAAGCCATCCTCTGTCCTCTACACTTACTGTGGCATGCTCCAAACCGACAAACAAATGAACAAGTGTGGAAGTTATTTTCAAAAGCATTTTATTCTTTCACAGTGTATATCCACCCTGAGGCAGCGAAGGACTCTGGTTCCTCAGTTGCTTTGGGAAGCAAGTCTTGCTTACGTTTGTATGAGCCGTGGTGTTGGGAGCTGTGGGTGCTGAGGGGAGGGGTTTATGAATACCTGTAAGTGACGTGCAGTGCATGTCCATGAGGCCCTGTACCACCTCACATGAAAAAGGAAATCCCAAATACTTGTGAATAGTAAAAATACTACTAATAGTATTTAGTCCTGTGTGTGCCCGTCCCGCTGGGTCCTAGCTGAGGCTAAGAAGGATTACACTGATAAGTGACCCAATTGGGCCCGCAGCTCACTCAGTTTCCCTGTTTCCATGTGATGATGAGGAAAGCAGATGCCAGTACATCCCTCTGTACACTTATGACAGATTTTATTTTGTCCTTTTGAAATAATTTAATAGACTGCTGTGAAGTTACCGAGTAACTGTAGAAAGAATAATTACTAGAACAATTCTGAGAAAGGATAATTTTTTAATAAAATTATCACCTCATTTTTTTTGAGTTCAGAATGATATTTTAAATATAGTAAATTATGATTAGGTCTATTGTTAGGGTTTCTTTAGAACACGTTTAAGCATTTGTTCTCACTGTATTAAAGCATTCTTCTAACTGCACTTGGTTGTACTTTGGGTCAAATATATTGAAAATAACTTTTCTGGAAAATGTCCCTGGTCTGTTCTTTACAGTGGAGGATACATCTTTTTCAGTAAGTATAAAGAATATCTTTTGTGTGTGCATAAATGTAATAAATCGCCATTCACGTTTGATTTTACATATATATATATATGCATATATATATATATACAGTTCATATATGTATAAAGTTCATATATGAATTTTTATAAATTTATATAAGATAACACCCATGGTTCACTTGGAAGCTGAATATTTTACATGTAGTTTGTGATTTTCTACCCACTGTCACTTTTTATAGGCTGTCACCTCAGGGGTAGGTTATGTACAGCCTCTACCTTCAATTGTCTTATAGTCTTGAAAACTTAGAAAAATTAAAATAAAAGATAAAAACAAGTTTAAGAAAATTTAGAATTTACCCTAGCACTATCATTATATACTTAAATTCTTAAGTCAGTGGGCCAGTTTCTTTATTTTTAATTCTTAACTATTTCACAGGTAACACGGACTCAGGGAGCTCTGTCTCCAGTGACTTTGCATTGGAAGGTAGACTCGGACCCAGATGGGGATCTCGCTGTCACCTCTGGCGACATCACGTTTGAGATTGGACAGAGGATTGCCTGCATTACTGTGGAGATACTGCCAGATGACGAGCCAGAGCTAGACAAGACACTCACCGTGTCGATCCTTAATGTGTCCAGTGGCTCCTTGGGAGTTCTTACGAATGCCACATTGACAATTTTGGCTAGTGACGATCCTTATGGAGTGTTCATTTTTCCTAACAAAACTAGGCCTATTAGTGTTGAAGAAGCAACTCAGAATGTCACATTATCGATAATAAGGTTGAAAGGACTCATGGGAGAGGTTGCGATCTCATATGCAACCATAGATGATATGGAAAAACCGCCGTATTTCCCACCTAATTTAGCTAGAGCAACTCAAGGAAGAGATTACATATCAGCCTCTGGATTGGCTCTTTTCAGAGCTAATCAGACTGAGGCAACAATCACTATTTCAATCCTGGATGATGAGGAACCAGAACGGTCAGAATCTGTGTTCATTGAACTTTTCAATTCTTCTTTAGTAGACAAAGTACAGAATCGCCCAAGTAAGTATCTATAAATATGTTATTGTAGTTAGAGATATGACTATGGAAATAAAAAGCCCAGAGTTTTATATAGCAGAAAAACCTATAAGGAAAGTAAGATTAAACATAAGTAAAACTACCTTTAAAGTGTTTTCTTTATTTTATTTGCTGTGTGTGCCTGACCGCATGCATAACAAATGCATGCAGGTACCTGAGGAGGCCAGAAGATGGCGCCCCATCTCCTGGAACTTGACTTACAGCTGGTCCTGAGCTGCCCAGTGTGGATGCTTAGACCTGGATTCAGGTCTTCTGAAAGAACATCAAGTGTTTCCAACCACTGAGCTATCTCCTTAGCTCCAAGTAATTCTGGAAACAATACTTTGTAAACGATTTTCTTTAAGACAACTGGAATCAGGCATACATTTTTTTCCCCTTAGAAATCATGCTTTAAAAGAGAACGGATGTTCCCAAAGTAAAACTTGAAAACTTGTGTGCAGTGGTTACGTAAGTGACCCCAGTGCTGTTTATTGAATCACACTTTTCTGCAGTCAGTGTGAAGAGTCCACACATAGCTCTCGCGGCACTGCTGTGAGCCACGTGATGTTGGTACTTGTCTAACAGATTTTCTAATCAACAGATGTGTGTAAGGTGATGGATAGGGCTGTTCGACTGTAAGAACTGAGGGTTTATGGGGTTACAAGGGAGAGGGTGTGAGGTTCAGAGATCCGCGTTCCATAATATCCTGCCATATGGATTAAGATCTCATGTCAGCAAGTTTGTTCGCCTTACCTGGGTAAAGACTATATAAGGTAACAGCAGCCATACTAATCATAGATGAGAATCACAGAAGGCAACTTATGGTTGCTGACATGAAGTCTTCAGGTTAACAGTTTTTTTTTTTTTTTTGTTTTTTTAATGAAACATCTCTGCTCTTTTATAAAGATAGATTTAGGATCAGTTGTGACAGCAAAGAAGAAATAGAACCCAGCAATTGGTCTTTTAAAGTAAGAATTATAAAGCCCACATTGTTGTTCAACCAGTTTACAACTTGCTGAGATTGAAATAAAACCAAATGGATAACTGCACATAACAGTGGCGTGGATCAGCCTGTGCTGAAGTTAGCAAATTTGTTCCAAAGGAGAGATCAGTACCGTGGTTATTACTAAGTGCTAGGAAAAGCAGGAAGAGGGAGAGAGGATGGCTGGATCGCAGTCATCCAAGTGAGATGAAGGAACGAGCTCCCATGTGCATCATACAGACAGGGGAAGAGTGTGTGCACTCTTTAGGCTCTGGGATCTAGGGATTTCCTACTCAATCTTGTGTTGGAATTCAGTGGTCAGCACCGACCTAATTTTAATAGTGTATCTCTGTAGACTCTTAGTATCTGATTAACGGTTCACAACTTGGTGATTACACTTGGACCATCCGCTTATTAAAATATTTTTATAGTGTCACTGTTCCGTAAATAATGTTTTGAATTCCTAGATTATATGATAAAAGAGAAGATTTCCTATTTTCCTTATTTTTGTATTTCCAATGCTTTGATTAAGACTGACAGGTATACTCATTTAAACTCTTAAAAACATAAACAGAAGAGAGAACGCGAAGTCTGTTGGATTTTTGATGACTGTTAGCTGGGTCTTGGAAGTCCGCTGTATTGCCTCTTCTTATGTCTTTCAGTTCCGCATTCTCCACGCCTTGGGCCGAAGGTAGAGACTGTGGCCCATCTCATTATTGTTGCCAATGACGATGCGTTTGGAACTGTGCAGCTGTCCGCACCGACTGTGTGTGTAGCAGAGAGTCATATTGGACCCATTATCAATGTGACTCGAACGGGAGGAGCGTTTGCAGACGTTTCTGTTAAGTTTAAAGCTGTGCCAATAACTGCAGCAGTGGGTAAGAAAAGTCATGGAGAGGAGCCGTGATGTTGTGGGATAGGTTGTCCTTTAGGGTTTGTAAGGGACATCCATCCCCCTTCCCTCCCTAAGGTGGTCCGCAGCAGCTGCATTTGACCCAGCTTTGTGTGGAGGTCTCTCCGGCTGTGTGGACGGGGACGCTCACTTGTGGCATCTGGACAACTGTGCAGCTTTTCTTCCCGCTGAGATTACAATTCTAGCCCTGTTTTTTTTCTGACAGCATTGTGCACATCATTTTTTTAATGGGGTCACTGCTTTTCTTCGTCTCACTCTTTATGTGTGTTTATACATGCGTTATGAGTATCTCAGAGGGATGCTATTATCCTTAGGTGTGTGTGAGGGAATGAACATGAGAACACAGGAAGATGTCCTTTGTCAAACACACACTTCTTTAGTTTGTGAAACAGCATTTCTTTTTCAAGTGAGTGTAGCTAACATCCTCTAAAAATATCTCTCCAAGTGTGGGGCGTCTCTTCCCTGGCGTGTGGGATGCTTTTTCTGGAGTAAGCTTTCCCATTTGTCCGTGTGTCTTCGCAGGTGAGGATTACAGCATTGCGTCATCAGATGTGGTCTTGCTGGAAGGGGAAACCACTAAAGCTGTGCCAATATATATTATTAACGACATCTACCCTGAGCTGGAGGAAGCCTTTCTTGTGCAGCTGTTGAATGAGACAACAGGCGGAGCCACACTGGGGCCTCTAAGAGAGGCAGTCATTACCATAGAGGCTTCTGATGACCCCTACGGACTGTTTGGTAACCAGACTAATTTGTTTATCTCTCTTACTCTTCCGTAAGTCACAGAAAAAGTCACCTTTGCTTTGTTTAAGATTGAGTTGACAAAGGCAGGCTTTGTTTGTTTGTTTTGTTTTTTGTTTTTGTTTCGTTTTTGAGGTATTACTGCTTATACATAAGATTCCTGGCATAGATTAATGGTTACCCAAAAAATAAGAAACCACATTTTTCACATGGAGATACTCAAACCTGTTTGCTTTTGTGTCAATACTGGCTCCTAGATGTGCTCTGTAAATTCTTTGTCTGAGCTTTAGGAGACAGTGCCGTCCTGCCTGTGACGACTCAGCTGTTCTGAAACTTGATACTCCATGTTAGCCTCTTCAATACTGGGTGATAAGCATGGACTGGATGCCTGGCTTTAATTTTATATAATTTTAAAAAATGTTTAATTAACAAAATTTGCACTCACATTTGGGTTTTTTAACTTTCTTCTGCATAATGTCAACTAGGAAGCAAAGTAACAACTACTTTTGTAGCCCAGGCTGACCCTGAGTAGCTGCAGCACTTGCTGGGCTTATTCAGCTCATGCAGGACACAAACCTGTCCCTTGTAGATGTTCACAATCTACTCTTATCACAATTAAAAATTACAGGCAAACATTGGCAGCCCCGCCCAGCTTACATCACAGATACTGCTGAGGGTCTTTAGCGGGAGAACCGCTTCTCTCAGAGACCGCAGAGGTCTTAGTTTATCACAGTTTCACTTTGTGTCTAAAAACAACTGTTCTGTCTGCCCTTCAGGTTTTCAGAATACTAAATTTATTGTAGAGGAACCTGAGTTTAACTCAGTGAGGGTAAACGTGCCAATAATTCGAAATTCTGGGACACTCGGCAATGTTACTGTTCAATGGGTTGCCACCATTAATGGACAGCTTGCTACTGGCGACCTGCGAGTTGTCTCAGGTAATGTGACCTTTGCCCCTGGGGAAACCATTCAAACCTTGTTGTTAGAGGTCCTGGCTGACGACGTTCCGGAGATCGAAGAGGTGAGAGGACTGACTAGTATTAGACTTACATTGTATATTGTGCCTTGTCCTGTAGCGTGACTAAGTCGTGAGAATGATGAATACATGCTGTCTGCAGGGATTCCCCAGAATGCTAGGCTGAAGCATTTTACAGCACACACAAAGAGGAAGTCTAGGAGTGCATGGTGCATAGGCCAGCTTGCCAGATTAAGATTGCTTTTGTGTGTGCATTTATGATGTGTTTTAGAACATTTCTGCTAAGTGATTATGCATGTGTATATGTGTGTATGTATATAGGCATGCATGTATGTATGTATGTATGTATGCATATATATCATAATTATGCAACATTTATTCGATATCATTCTGGCTTTTACCTCTGTCCCCTTTGGAGTCTGAGTCAGTTGTAAGTAACTAAGTGTAGATCTTGATTTTCTACAGACTCCCATTCTTCTTCTACGATTATAACAAACATACTAAGTCCATTTTCTGTAATGAAAATGCAATATGGAAAATAAGAATAAGGTGGCTAATCACTAAAATTACTATAAATAATTTTATCTTATGAAATCCAAGTATTATTAATGTGTAGATCTCCTTTTAATAACAATTTTATTTAACTGCATATGAAGTCTATAACATTTATTTTAATCATTAATTGTGCCATTATTCATTTAAAAAATTAACCATTCATTAGTACATGTAATATATTTCCTTCTTTCTAAACTGAGATGGCATTATACAATGATTTTTTAAGTTTTGTTGAGAATTACTGTTTAAGATAGTATGGGAGAAACCTAGAACATATTCATTTATCACTGAAATGAATACATAATATTTCTCTTAAATAAGAAAGGCTTTGGTTATGAAAGTCATATTACTACAGTGATAAACGTAAATTTATGTCTTTAATTTAAATTTAAAATTTACTTACTTTAATAATTTTAAATGTACTTAGAATTTTAACTATTAAAAATTATCTTTAAATTAAACATTTTAATTAAAAATAAAATTTAAATTTAAAAACTGATTCTTATGAATAAATACTAAGCAATTTGAACAGTTTTTATATATTATTGTGCTCTGTTAAAAGTTAATTGTGTATTATTTTGTTATATGTTAACTTCTGAGTGTAATGGGCAGTTTCTTTGTGCTCATTTGCATTTCATCGTAATTTGTTTTTGTGTGGATGTGTTTGGTATTTTCCTGCATCATTCATCTCAGAACTGGGATGCTGTTAAGGAAGTTTTCACTATGTTTTTAGGTTGTCCAGGTACTACTAGCTGCTGCCTCTGGAGGAGGTACAATTGGGTTAGATCGAGTGGCAAATATTGTCATTCCTGCCAATGATAACCCTTATGGTTCAGTAGCCTTTGTTCAGCCCATTTATCGTGTCCAAGAGCCTCTGGAGAGAAGTTCCTACGCTAACATAACTGTCAGGAGAAGGTGAGCGTGACAGCTGCTGCATCTGTAGGAGTGCGGGCTAGGGAGGGGTCGTACGCTAACTAAGCAGTGTGGAGTCGTATGTTGTCAACTGTTGTACCTTACTCCATAGCTTGTTAACAGTATCTTAGCTGGATTATGTGTATTGATAGAAAGGCTTAATCACATTTATTAGTTAGTGAAATCAAGATGGCCTTTCAGACCATGGTGCTTGTTAGTCACCGAATCTATTGGTTTCCTAGGAAATATGTTCTAATTAGAGCTTGAATACAGCCTGCTTTTGACCTTGGATGTACGAATTTTTAACCTTGGATGTACGAAGGGTGGCTTTTAGGTTCTGTTTTTCTTGCATTTCTTTTGTGGGGAACATAACGTTCATTGGCCTTCTTCAGAAACAGACCAGACAGGGTTGAGGGACCTGTAGCAGAGTCGTCACATTTCTCCAAATGTATTCATTTTGCTGTCATTGCTATTTTTTTTTTAAAGTGAAATCTCATAGCTACAGTTTTGTAATTAGGTCTGGGAACTCTGAAATGGATGCAAGTTGCCTACCTCGCAAAATATTTTCATAGCATAAGTAAGAGTGAGCCTTATCTGGTAGAAAACTAGGCGCAGAGTTGCCACCAGAAACTAAAATGTTGAAAGACAGACATAATTAAGAAATAAGGTTGTGTTAGTACTTGTGTTTAAATATTACTACACATGGCTTCTCAAACCCATCAGCACGGTTCTCCGTGTGCAGCTCCCAGACTAGTCCGAGTGCTTAACCTGCTTTTCCACTGTCCCTGCACATTTCAGCGGAGGTCACTTTGGCCACCTGCTGCTGTTCTACAGTACTTCTGATATTGATGTGGTGGCTCTTGCAATTGAGGAAGGTGAAGATGTGTTGTCCTTCTATGAACCACCGACTCAAGGGATGCCTGAGCACACGTCCACTTGGGCGAACGTGTCTGCGGTGGAGGAGACACAGCATACCTGTGCCACTCTGTGTCTCAAAGAACATGCCTGCTCAGCGTTTTCAGTTGTCAGTGGTGCCGACGGTCCTCAGTGCTTCTGGATGACTTCATGGGTCAGCCTAACTGTGAACAGCTCAGACTCCCAGACCTACAAGAAGAACATGACTAGAGTGGCCTCTCTTTTTAGTGGCCAGGCAGTTGCTGGCAGTGACTATGAGTCTGTGACAAGACAGTGGGCCGTGATGCTGGAAGGTGATGAATTTGCAAATCTCACTGTTTCTGTACTTCCTGACGATGTCCCTGAGATGGATGAAAGCTTCCTAATTTCTCTCCTTGAAGTTCACCTTATGAACATCACAGACAGTTTTAGAAACCAGCCAACTATAGGGCATCCGAACACTTCTGCGGTGGTCATAGGTCTGAATGGGGATGCCTTCGGAGTATTCGTTATCTACAGTGTCAGTCCCAATACTTCGGAAGATGGCTCATGTGTGGTCGTGCAGGAACAGCCACAGACCTCAGTGGAACTGGTTATCCACAGGACAGGAGGCAGCCTGGGGCAGGTGATGGTCGAATGGCGCATTGTTGGTGGAACAGCTACTGAAGGTTTAGATTTTATAGGTGCCGGAGACATTCTGACTTTTGCAGAAGGTACGTCATGCTATGGATGTCAGCATTTCTTGTCAGTATCATGTTCATGAAAACTTCATCTCCCTGCATATTCTTATTCTTATAGAGATGCCTTGTGGTTTTGGAAACAATTACAAGAGATTTAGCTTGTAAATGGTTATCCTAACAGACATAGGCTCACATAACCTGGATATGTCTGTTTTTAGTTTAGTTTTTTTTTTTTTAAATGAGACATTTGGGCAACATCTACATTTTATGCCTTTATGCATAATGTCTGTGGCATTCGTATGTTAGAAGCAATCTCAAGACAGGTTCTTATTTCATAAGGAAAGTTACAGGCATGAGCTATGTATCCACAGACATGTTGAAGAAGCAATGTTACGTGAGAATATGACGTTTGCAAATGTACTAGATAACGCAGGAGAGAACGCCAGTGAAAAGTTTTAAGTAAAAGTAGCCTGAAGTTTGACAGTTGCATTTATTTTAAAGTGATCTTTGCCATAGATTAGTTTGCTGTGGCAGTATTCTTAATCTTGTATTAAGAGTGCCACAGAATTCTTCATAAGTGATGCGCAAAATGCAGCCAAGAGACTCATGACATCGTCTTCACATACTCAGTCGTAACACTAGTTGGATATGATATTTAAGTTAGCGAAGTTCATAATTTAACTTGGTGTACAAAGGTAATTTTACTCAGGGTATTTTTTTTTAGACCCTGAATTGAACAATTACAAAAACACATAGTTAATTTTTTTAATCCTGTTTGAAAAAGTTACACATATTTATAAGACTCTCAGAATATATACTGTATAAAACTTTTTATTAGCAATTCTATGTCAAAGAGCAATTTATTGTATCTGTTTATATTTTAATACACATACATTTTTGAAACTAGTAACAGACTTTATATATATGTAATATATATTAACATATATGTATATATTACATATATATTACAATATGTATTACATATATATATGTAACAGACTTTAATTTAGTAAAAAATGTGTTTGAGAATTAAAATTTTTGAATGTCTTAGAGCTGGCTGGAAGTGCAGTTTGGTCAGTACAATGCTTGTCTCACATTCACAAAGCCCTGGCTATAATCCTGAGCACCATGTAAACTAAAGTGGTCATATCTGTGTCTGAACCTAGCACTCAGCTGATGGAGCCACAGGGGCAAGAGTTTACTGTCATCCTCTGCTGAGTTTGAGCCAGTGCTTGCTTCATTAGATAGACTGTCTCAAGAAATAAACTAAAATGCTACAAAACAGTTCTGTGTTGTGGGGTGCGGGGTGGGAAGGAAGATGAATCCTGAGCAGATGATGGCAGGAAGTAGGCTGGCAATTGGTGACATTTTTCCCTGTTTGAAAGTGAGTAAAAAAAAATGTAACAAGATATGGGGGTTAAAGTTATAAAACAAGAGATAAAAGTTAAAATTTCTCATGGCTTCGATAGATAAAGGACCATATAATGTAAAGCAATTTCATTATATACATTATTATATTGAATTATAACATTAGCTTCACACAAAATGGACTTTATTTTGTAGCTAACTTAGATTATTAGATAATACACAGTTTCAAATCTGGGTTCTTAGTTCAATGCCCAGAACCATAAGGGGGAAAAGATAACCAGAGTGTCCTGAGGCAATCTTGGCCCTGCAGTACTGATGGCAATGCTCTGAGGACTCTCCTTTTCCATCCTTTTAGAACATGGACAGGAACTAGACAGTGTCCCTGTCAGGTGAACCTCAGAGGGAGGGCGTGTTGAGGTACGCTCCCCAGGTAGTTTCTCTTTACTAAAAGAGCAGTGTGTCAAATACTGCCTCTCTTCACCCACTGTGGTCCTCTGTTGTCTCCATTTCTTCTTGCAACACATCCTGGAAACTCATCTCTGTTGCTGCCCCCTCAGCCATCCTCTCAAACCAACCGTACTCGTGCTGGTGTCTCAGCTAGAACTTGCTGTTCCTCTGTGCCATTTGACCACTGTTCCATATGTGAGGGAGATGTAGGGATGACCAAGACTATTCACAGTAGTGGCATAACAGGAGTGAGATAACACATGCCTTAAGGGAATTACTTGTAAACATGACTTCAACTCTTTTTCCTAGGTCAAGTGTCATTTTTGACAAAGACCAGGAAGTAAACTGTGATTCTTTGAAATAGTTGTTCCCACTGACTTTCAATGTCTTCTCCATAGTCTTACCACACTGAGATTTTTACAGTGCTTTGATTTAGCATGCACACAGTTTGATGTGGTAGGGACACTGCTGCTCATAGCACTGATGAGTTATAATTGAGGCATTTTTACTTAGCTTTTAAAATTAAAGGTTATTTTTGGACCTTCAGGTTGGTATTTCACTGATTTAACTTTTCATCCCTTTAACTTTTTCTAGGTGAAACCAAAAAGACGGCCACTTTAACCATTTTGGATGATTCTGAGCCAGAAGACGATGAAAGCATACTTGTCCGTCTGGTGGCCACAGAGGGTGGAAGCAGAATCTTGCCCAGCTCTGACACCATGACAGTCATTATCTTGGCAAATGACAATGTGGCGGGAATTGTCAGCTTTCAAACAGCTTCAAGATCTGTCATAGGCCACGAAGGTGGGTTCTGATTGTTATTGAACACATTCTTATTTCCACAGATGTGATTCGTTGTTTCATGTTCTGAAGCATCTGTTTTTTTCTTTCTTTTCTGTTTGAGCTGTGTTGTTAATCTGCATAGCACCTCCTTTAGAAGAGGGCTGCCAGTGTTCATGCTTAACTAGATGAATGAGCCTCACAGATTCTGTGACCTAGCTTGCCATTCCCACTGCTGGAGGTGCTGGGTGCCTCCATGTTGGAATGCTTGGGTTTCTCCTCTGATAAATCACAACACAGTCCATATGTCATAGAGGTCTTTGGGAAGTGAGCTGTAAATTCAAAGTGCTTAGTATAGTTTTTGGCAAATGTAGTATGTATATTTTGGTACCTATTGTTATTCAACAGTAAAATATTGAATATCAGTGAAAATACTCATAATTGGTGAATATTTTAGCCTCAGTTTTCATTTTACTATGTTTTATGAACAGTGTACCACATTAGAAAGCCCGCTGCAGTGTTTGTTTTAAACACTACAATTTCCCTGCATTTTTAGTATTCTGGCTCAGAAACAGGCTACTTTTGTTTGATTCAAATACTACAATGATGCTATCTTTGAAAAAAAAACTTGTTTTGACATTAGTGAAACATTACAGAATGTCCTTCACCACACAGTTTGAATCCTGTATTTAAAATAACTCTAAAGACTTAAGAGATGACAATGATATGGCTCATATACGTGGATCTCTTCAGGGGAGAGCACAAAGCTCATGCACACAGGCTAAATGACCTGACAGGGCCAAGGATCTAGCTAGTGGCCATGCTGGAAACTACGCATGGTAGTTAGTGTGTTCCTTCTGTCTCCTTACTGTATGCTTCCAACTTGCAAGTTTGCTGAACTTACCTAAGCGCTTGCACCCTTTGCTGACGCTCTTTGCTTTTGTTAATGGTTTAGATTTGCATTGTGTCAGTCCATTAATGAGTGAAAGTAACTGATAAATTGTCATAAGCCTACACATCACTATGTAAAGCTATTTCAGTGTAGATTCGAACACCATCACAGGACTCCTTACTGATACTCACAAGCCTATGGAGTGTGACCTGTGTGCTGGGTCCACTCCCATCATTTCCGTATTTCAGAAGCAGCTCCTTGTGATGCCTTGTGGAGGATGTCACACTCTCTGAAGTAAAGAGACAACACTGAGGTCAACAGTGGAACTTCACCTCCACAGTACTGGAATCCAAAGTCTGTGCCAAGGGGGAGTTCCTCAGCAGAGACTGTTTTACCTCGAATCGTATCTGCTGCAGAACCTGACAGTATAGGAAACTGTAAACATTTGGAGTGATTTAAATGCAAGATTAATAAATCTGATTTATGGTTAATTTAAGATTAATAAATTTATTAATTTAAGATTAATAAATCTGAATAGTGCTGCCTATTTGAAAGCAGGGAATTGGAAAGAGATGCTTGCTATACCGCTAATTAGAAATGGAAGTTGGATTTTCATGGATGTCTTGGACTGAGAGGAAAAACAAATTGTCAGAATAGAGCCATGTGGAGTAGCAGGCTGAGGTGTTGGACAGAAAGATTTTGTGACAGGAGAAAGGGCCGAAGAGACCCAGGAACAAAACCACAATTATGTACCCGAAGGAGAAAGCCATCAGTCAAAACAAGCAGTGATGGCAGAATGAAGGGAGAGATGGGGACAGAAGCAGTGTCTAAAATGACTAAGTGACTTAGCCACGCAGAGTTAAGTCCAAGTTCTGCCTAAACTTTCTGCTGTTGGTCTGTGACAAGAAGATAAGAAAGTTTATGATAGTTTCAACTTTGCTGTGATAATGGTCTCCCATATCTGGTCCTACCATCTGGACAAAGAACCTGTGACTCCATAGGTCACTGCTCCTAGGGTGGAACCTACTAATACTACTCAGCTCAGTGAGCTTAGGACTAAATGAACTCCCAGTGATGTGTTGCTGTACCCGTAGATGAGTGCATCTCTCAGCCCTCATCAGAGAAGCTGCTATTTGCAGTAGACTGTGGTTAATACAGAGAGCCACAGCTGGCCAAGGCACATAGAGTAAGAGATTTCTGAATGCTCAGCCTTAAGTGGGACATCTGTATAGCACTCCTTTCCCTAAGGCTCAGGTATCACTGTGGCAGAGTGGACAGAAAGATTCGAAGAGCCCAAGGCTGTGGGTAACTAAAACAGAAGTGTGTTCTAGACACATCAGGGTAGTTGCACGTATGACCTGCCTGCCTGCCTGCCTGCCTGCCTGCCTGCCTGCCTGCCTGCCTGCCTGCCTGCCTGCCTGCCTGCCTGCCTGCCTGCCTGCCTGCCTGCCTGCCTATCTATCTATCTATCTATCTATCTATCTATCTATCTATCTATCTATCTATCTATCTATCTATCTACCTATCTATCTGTCTATCTATCTTTGAGACAAGTGTGCTATATAGCATTGGCCATCTTAGAACTCACTATGGAGACCAGGCTGGCTACACACTCATAGGGATTTACCTGTTTCAGCCTCTTGAGTTCTGGGATTATAGTTATGTGCTTCCACGCTCTGCTAGATTATTTTTTTTAAAAAAAGAAGATACAGAGCTTAGTGGACTATGATGGGGTGTGACTGTGAGGAAATGGAGTAGGGGAGCAAATACAACCAGAATGCAATGTGTGAAATTCTCAAAGATTTCATGAAAATATGTATTAAAGAGTGTATAGGCGCCCAACATCCACTTAGGTTTTCGATTGTAAGACAGTTATGTCCTATCAGTGATTCTGTGAATGCTTAGGTAGTGATAGAAATAGTTGATGGAGGAGCCAGGTGGCTGCACTAGCATCTTAGAGAATCTGCACATCCTGGCTCCTGGGACCTTTTGGGGTTGAGTGAATTTCACCTGAAAAGATATTGTGATTGTTTTAGTTTCTGACAGCCACATGTCATCAGCAAATACAAAGAAGAGAAATTAATAATTAAATTAAATAGTAATTAAATCTAGTCAGAAAATCTGCACTTTGAATATGGTCTCACAGTCTTAAGGAAGGCTTTTAGGAAGTGAGCCTTGGTGTAGACTGATATCCAGTGACTTGTTGCATGGCCAGACACCAAGTCAGAGCAGATGCTGGAGGAGCAAAACACACTCTGCAGACAACACTGAGAAGACAGAAGAGGAGATGGACCTAGGAAAGTCATCAGAACATACAGAGGATTTCCAACCTCTGTCTTCCTGGATCAGACAGTTGAGCCTGTGTGAGCACCAGGAATTGCTATGCTTGAAAGACCACCAAATCCCACTGAATTGTTAAGAACAATCATCAAGAAAAACATTCACAAAAAACAGCACAGTTTGGAGATCAAATAGATTTCCAAATTGGGAAAAAAAAAGCAAACTTATGTTGTGACTATAGATTTGAGAGGACTAAATGTAGTTCTACCAGTTGCCATTCCTTTTGGTACCCTCAGCAGCTAGGATTCATTTCTGGAGCTATAGTAGAGAGAGTAGAGTTCCTATATTTCATGTAATCACCATATTTGTTTAGTGAGAATAATCTGCATTCCCCTACAGATTGTCTTCAAGTTTATTTTCTAAATGACCTTCAAAGTAGACACTCAAACAACTCCCCAATGTGGCCCCCAACTTTGGGTTTCCGTGTGGACTTATATGAGATGATTTTTCCAGTGATGCACAGACCCTGGTGGGTGAGGGGCAGGTGGAGCCATGCCTCACCAAAGGTGGTTCAGGACCCCAGGAAATGTTTATATTTGAAAATCAGAACATGTTCTCTCTCATGCTTCCATCCAGTTCTTTGCCAAACTGGGAAGGCAAAGGCCTAGGTCTGTTTTTCCTTCTCCCGTGTCTGTGTCTCCTCTTTAGTGCCGCCTTGTGAAGGTTGCCTCTGGGATTTGATGTTACATTTCTTAGGGGGCAATTTCAATGGCTCTTGGGCTTCTTCCTGAAAGAAGCAGAACCAGGTCCTTCGTTTTCATTATAGCTTAGAAAAATGTTCATGCTATTCTTGCTCCTGACATGATAAATGTTCCGAAGACTTGTGAGACTGTATGGGGAAGAAGTACCTTTTACTCCTGTGTGGGCATCGAATGTCAGTCTTTAAGCTGTGTTTCAGTAGATAGGTAATTTCCACAATAGACAGTTACAGAGTTGTGTTAGAAGCTGAGTATCTCAAATGGGCATATTCAAGGAACATTTTTTTTTTTTTTAAAAATGTTTTTTTTTTGTGTGTGTGTGTGTATTTTACTTTATCTTCACCACAGAATGGTGCCTTTCCCCCACGTCTTTGTATATAAGTTTACAATCTCAGTCTTTTATTTTGAGTACAGGATCCCCTTTAACATGGACAGCCATGGACCTGGCCTTTGTTTTCTTGCCATTTGTGTTCTTGTTGGGTTTGGTGTACTTCATTAAATAACTAATATTTTTGAATTAGGGTTAGGTTTTGGGATTTCGAAACCTTGCCAGTCCCCACTCTGCCCGTGAAGCGTGTTGGTAACTGCCATGCTCTTCCCTTGCCCGCAGGACAGATGTCCTCTGTAACAAGCACTGTGTGCTGCACACAAGCGGGGCTCTAGTTCATGCTTGTGTTTGTTCCTGTGGATTATGCAAATGTAAAACATTCTAAATGATGCTCGGGTGATTATAGGTGACTGTGTACGTGCAGTTACTGTTCATTCTTCCGGGTATTCTCTTCACAATCAGCAATACCTATGTGTTAAACAACAGTCAAAGGCATAGTCTATTAAGGTAACTGTGACTAAATACATTTGTGTTAATACTCTTAATGTGTATTTAAAAATGTTTCTGGTGTTTTTACTTTCTGATATTTGCTGACTGTCTCCAAAATAATTCATTTTACTCAAATTTTTATGTTTAGACTTAGCCTTAAGATTTTATTTTGTTTTCCTCATAATTTTAAGTTGCCCTTAAATGAATTAAGTCATGGTATTCTAATTTAAGAAATTTTTATTAAACACACTGATTTGAGGTCTGAAGCTGCAGCTCATTGTCCGGGAGTTCTCTTACCTAGTTCAAGGCCTGCATGACAGGGAGTGGGGTGGGTGTGGGTGGAGTGTTTCCCAGCAATATCACAAGTAAAAAAAATAGAATGACATCCGTGTTTAGGTCAGTTGTGTTTAGAAGTTTAGAAATGCACTACTTTGAAAAGAGTATTAGAACATGGTGTTTATATTTTATTTCCACCCCTGTTTGAATAGTGTTGAAAGATAACTAGTATGCACAAAGCTATTTTTAAAATAGCGTCCTACATGCATATGTACTTGGGGATTTCAACTTTAGTTTTGTGCTACAAACTGCAAAGAATGTCGAGTTCTTAAAGCTTTTAAAAAGAATACTGCTGCCATTTCTTCATAACTTTAATGAGGTTGTTCACAGTGCGTTGTAACGTGTGTGTATCACTATGCAGAATTAGCAACTTGAGCATAACGTTAGGAAGCAATGAAGCCATCAGCATCGCTCCAAGCTGCTTCCATCTCCCCTTTAACAACTTGAAAGAAATGATTCTGATAATCATCTTCATGTGTATAAAATGTTAAATGTTGATACAAGCCAGGAAAGGAAAATAGCTATGCAGTTATCAGGGAATGCTGATGTAACCATGGGAAAGTTCCAGGGAAATGCGGACGGACAGCTTTGACACCTTTCCTTGTATCTCCTTTTATAAAACAAAATCCATGGTGGTATATGTAAGTTGCAACCTAAACAAATGTGATTTTCAGGTATTTGCAAGCATTCTTATGCATGCATTGTGTAAAATCACATTGCCTCCTAGTGGAAAGAGTTTGTGTCTTCCGTGGAAACAAAGAAAGGAGTTCACTGTGTCTTGACTAGTTTTGACTGTGGCTGCAATGTTACAGAAGGCCCCTGTGTGTTCTGGTGCATGCTTTGGAGTGTTGACACATTTCCTTCCCACTTTTCTGTTATCCCGTCTTCTGTAATGCATTTTTCATTTCCCGAAGGTATACCAGTGCAACTATGCAGAAGTAGGACCTCTGTACTAATGGATGACAAGCATGTGTATTCGTTCACATGCTAGAACATGCACAACATAACAAAGAACTCTGTTATGTTCTTGGAAAAGGACCCTTAGCGTCGGCATGCTTGAGGTTGGGTTTTGCTAACTGTGAACATGAAGTTCATTCCCATTAAGTGTTTGTTAATTGTATTCTCCCCCTCGCAGGAGAAATGCTGCAGTTCCATGTGGTAAGAACACCCCCGGGTCGAGGAAATGTCACTGTCAACTGGAAAGTTGTTGGACAAAATCTGGAAGTCAATTTTGCTAACTCTACGGGCCAACTCTTCTTCTCTGAGGTAACAGCACGAAGAAAAGCTTTGCCATGATTTTCTGAAGACAGTGCAGCATCTTGAGGAAGATAGGGTAGAAAGTGAACGCCAGCACATGGTGTTGATCACCTTTCTCTCCACCTTACACCTGCCTGGCTTGTGCTCCCACTGATGTATTGAAACTTTGTCTTCATTCCTGCTGCTCTGATGTCAAGTTAAAGCCCAGTTACTGTTGCCTCCTGTATTGGGTTGAGCATCGAATAAGTGGAACCCCATGCCATTAGTGTCCTTTCTTCTCATTTTTCTCTATCACCACTCAGACATATCTTTGTGTTACTGCTTTCTCTTATACACCACTCACTGGTTAAGATTTAAATTGTTTGACTCAGCAGTTAAAATCTTGTGTTAGTACTTTAAATCTACTATGTTGAGTCAATGGTTTCTGTTACTTGATCTCTAAGACAATGTTGGTTCAAATGAAGCTCTGTTTGACTGCACACTGTAAGTATACAGCCAATGAAAGCAGGGTATGGGTTATGTGCAGTCACAACACAAGCGCGTTATTTCTCTCTGCTTGTCACAGGGGACGTTGAATAAAACAATATTTGTTCACTTGTTGGATGATAATATTCCTGAGGAGAAAGAAGTATACCAGGTTCTTCTGTATGACGTCAACACACAAGGTGATTTACACTTCCTTTTGAATTTTTCTTTGGTAGTTTTGTTTAGACAAGAAAGAAATGAATTGAGCGAGTTTCTATCACTGTGTCTAAGAAGTAGGTATATGCTAACTAACTAAAAGAAAGTTCCTTTGCAGCCACCATGGTCTTGTCCATCTGTGATCTCTGTGCTCAGAAAGCTGAGGAAGGAGGATCGTAAGGTTGGGCTCACATTGTAAGTTCCAGGCCATCCAGAACTACCGAGTGAGATCCTTTCTTTGAGAATATGTTACGTTAAATATTAAATATTCCACAGACATATTAGATTGAAAAAGCTCCTTTGCTGGCATATGAACACTGGTCTTTATGGGCTTTAGAGAAGTACTCTGAAAGCTGTGCTACACAGAACTGGGAGGATGGCTTAATAGGTAAAGAGCTTGCAGTGAAACTGTTAAGACCCTAGGGCAGATACCCAATGCCCAATGCTGCTCATGGTTGTGCATATCTGTAATTCCCAGCATCCTGCTGCAGGGGGAGGTGGAGCCAAGAAACCCCTCAGGTGCTCACACACCCCAGCTTGTCTGGCAGCTAGAATGCAGACAACAAAAGACCTTGTCACAAATAAGGAAGAAGGAGGGGGTCTATACTCAAGCTTTTCTGTGGATGTTCACATGTGCACCATCACAGCGCACGCACACACACACACACACACACACACACAGACACACACACAACCAGCCACACTCATACACAAACAAATACTAAAGAAGGACTTGAAATGTTTTGCCGCCTCTAATCAGAGGTTACTTTTCTGAGACAAGGTCCTGCTGTGTAGCCCATGCTGGCCTCAACTTCATTGTGTAGCCTGAGTTGTCTTCAAACTCATGATCTTCCTACCTCAGCCTAACAGGGTGGGTGACATGTAGTTGGGATATTAGATAGTCATTTGTTGAAGAAAACACATATGCAAATAAAAAAATTGACTTTTTTTAATGTTAGAAAACCAATTTAGATTTTGAACCAATAACTGTTTACAGATAAATTTGGTCTTTTTTGAACAAATTGCTTGGGTAGGTTATTTCCTGTCTATTAATTTCTATAATTCACACAACCAATACGGTCAGTAATGATGACATCCACATAGAAGAATCCATGTGTTGTTGTGTGGAGGCTGGAGACTGCTTGTCAGCCTGAGCATTTCTGGGAGGGACAGGACGGCTGACTGGTTCTCACACGCTCTGCCAACATGTAAGCGCTTTAAGAATTGTGAAGTTGCTGAAGAGTTGACATCTGAGTTCCTGATGGGCTCCCTGATTTTTTAGGAGTCTTGCCGGCGGGAGTTGCCCTGCTTGATGTTCAGGGATATGCAGCTGTGTTGACAGTCGAAGCCAGCGACGAACCTCATGGCGTTTTAAACTTTGCTCTCTCCTCAAGATTTGTTGTGCTCCAAGAAGCTAACACAACAATTCAGCTTTTTGTCAACAGAGAGTTTGGATCTCTAGGTTTGTGTTCTTCTGGAGTAAGTGCTGAATGGGGTTTCTAGACAAGGGCCTTGAAAATTCTGTTTTTAATTTTAAAAATCTATCTGTGTGAATGAAGCCATTGGTAATATAAATCCTCAAAGGAAGACGGTGTTTAGCACAGTACTTTGTAACTTCTTTATTTTTTAAAAAAGTTAAAGGAATCATCTGTTTTCACAGAAAGGCTGTGAATCATCAGCTGTTCAGTCTCAGAGCATATGGTAGTAGACTACTGTGGGATCTCTAGGCTGGGTATGGTGATTGCCGGCTTTCGTCATGGGTTTTCCTTATCCTTTTGGGACAAGAAAAGACACAGTAAAGAAAACGGAAGTATACCAGGCCCTCTGGGTATAGGCTTAAAAGTACTACGTCATTTCTTTCACCCTGTACTAAAACAAGTCCCAGAGTCAAACTGCAAATCCAGAGGCAGGTGTCTGTGTCTTCATAACGGTGGACAGCACAGTGCTGGTCCGTGTCAAAGACGGCAGCATCGGGGTCGGTGACGGGACTCAAAATAATAGGGAAGACTTCACAGGGAGACAGTTTTAAAGGTGTAGCTCATCATCTTCTTCCTCTTCCTCTTCCTCTTCCTCTTCCTCTTCCTCTTCCTCTTCCTCTTCCTCTTCCTCTTCCTCTTCTTCTTCTTCTTCTTCTTCTTCTTCTTCTTCTTCTTCTTCTTCTTTTTAATACGAATTCCCCTAGGAGCCATCAATGTCACATATGCCACTGTTCCTGGAATAGTAAGTCTGAAAAACGAAACAGAAGGGAACCCTGCAGAGCCAGAGGTTGACTTCGTCCCTGTGGTGGGCTTTCTGGTTTTAGAGGAAGGGGAAACAACAGCAGCCATCAATATCACTATTCTAGAGGTAAATGCTTATGTTATTTCCATGATCTTAGGTTCAACCCAAATGATCACACAGAGAGTGGAAATTGATAGAATAATTTATGTAACCGTAATCTGTAAAATGTGCCTAGAGATTTCTAACAAATTGTATGTAAAAGTAGCAGTTTTTATGGTGACTAAGGTTGTATAATGCTTTTTGCTTTTCTCTATATTAAATATTATTATCTTTAATATTTGTAAATTTTCTTCAAAACTTGAAAACTAAACTTAGAGATTTTAAGAATCTGATTGGTTAGTTTCCCCTGCTGGTGGCGTTAGATCGGGTTACGGCTTTCCCTGATCTTTTTTTCTTTAATTTCAAATCACTCAGGAGTTTCCATTTGTGTTTAGATCGACCAGCCTGCTGGTGTGTATTTTATTATAGAGACATTGTATGGGAGATAATTTCCCTAGGACACATTCCTATAAAGTGGCTCTAGCCACAGAGGTTCCCAGGGAGCATTTTGATATACCCAAGGATTCACCAGACCCACAGGTTCGTGTAGATCATAATCTTTGTGGGCGAGATTAGTTAAATCAGGGACTGGAAACTGTCTAGAGGCTGATAGTATAAAACAAGGTTATGGTCAAGCTTAATGTCATCAGCAGTGACTGGAATTGCACGTTGGCTGAGTTTTCGCACCGTGAAAGCTTGTGTTTGGGGAGTTTGTGGTTCCGCTATGTAAATGCTCTTCTAGGAGGTTATAGAAAGAACACTGTGAACACAGGGTAAAGACAGTGGGGAGTACAGAAGTGGGAATGAGCATGTATTGAAAATACATTTCTGTTATTTTGTATTCACTAGTTCACTGTTATAGCTTTTATTCTGTCAGAGGCTTTTTGTAGTTTTACAAAATTATTAGGAATGTAAGCTATATGCCCTGTGAGGTTGTTATTTCCACTGCATGGCGACCCATTGCAACATGAGAACTCCAGATTCAAGAACAAAAGGTGCTACCATTTCAGTGTGTAACAGGATCTGACAAAATGTCTACACAACCAATATAAATGCCTGTTCTGTTAATGTAGCAAAT